>JAPKLY010000621.1:77271-97500 GCA_026898435.1 Prunella vulgaris | reverse complement strand
TTTTTTTTTTTTTTACCATTTTGTCTAAAATTGTTGCCCATCCATTTTAGACTTTCAAAGCAAATTCAATATAGCGTTTCACCTCAAACTCAGAATTCCACTGTTGACCACCATGGCCACCGTTCTTGATTGCTCGAATATCTCGCCGCCGGCGGAAACCGTGCCGGAGTTTTCACTTCCTATCGTGTTTTTCGATTTGTTATGGTACGATTTCGCAGCGAATCAAAGTGTTCTCTTCTTCGAAATCCCGTCTGTTTCCAAATCCCAATTCTTGAACACTATTGTCCCTCACCTCAAAGCCTCTCTCTCTCTTACTCTCAACAATTTTCTCCCGCTTGCCGGAAACATCATCCATCCTTTAAATCCTGAACATAAACCCATCCTGCTTTACCAATCTGGCGATTCAGTTAACTTCACTGTCTCTGAATCAGACGCCGATTTCAATCACCTGATCGGAAATAATCCCCGGAACTGTGAGCAGTTTTATTCTCTTGCTCCTCAACTCCCCCCTGCAACCCCTTCAGAGAACTCGATTTCCTGCCCTGTTTTAGCTCTGCAGCTGACACTCTTTGCTGGAAAGGGAATATCCATTGGCTTCGTAACTCATCACGCCGTCGCCGACGCCAGCACGGTGGTGGCGTTCATCCACACCTGGGGAAATATCAACAGAAATAACATCCATGGTGGATTGGATATTACTCTGCCACTACCGAATTATGATAGAAACTCTGTGATTAATCTCAACGGCTTGGATACATTCTACTGGGATTTGATTGTGGAGCTCTCTGCTCCGATTGAGCCGCCGCCGGTGAAAATTCCGATCAACAAGGCCAGATGCACATTCGTGTTGAAAAAAGACCAGATTGAAAAGCTGAAGAATTTGGTAATTGCCAAGTTCCCCTGTGGCGTACCGCATCTGTCGTCTTTCACCGTCGTATGTGCGGTTGCGTGGGTTTGCTACGCCAGATCCACCGCCGAGGAGGTGGCAGACGACGAATTCGAGTACTTCGGGTTTGTCGCGGATTGCCGGAGGAGGCTGAATCCCCCATTGCCGGATAATTACTTCGGAAACTGTGTTGCACTAGTACGGGCAGAGCTGAAGCATGGAGAGGTGAAGGGGTCCGATGGGTTTGTGAGGGCGGCGAGGGCCGTCGGAGAGGCCATTAAAGAGAATGTGTATGGTGAGAAAGGAATTTTGCACGGTGCGGCGAATTGGCCGGCGGAGTACGCGGGGTTGGTCGGAAAGCGGCTGTATGGGGTGGCGGGATCACCGAGATTCGACTTCTATGCGGCGGATTTCGGGTGGGGAAAGCCGAGGAAGTTTGAAGCTCTGTTCATCGACGGTGGGGGATCAATATCATTGTGCAAATCGAGGGGGGATTTTGAAGGTGGTTTGGAAATTGGATTGTCGTTGCCAGTGTTTGAAATGGATGCATTTTCCAGAGTTTTTAGGGAGCTTCTAATCGACTAGTAATTAAGAAATAAATATGTATGTAGAATATTCTTTAGAATATCAATTTGTTTATAATGTGATTTTGTAAATCTTTCCTCATTTGAAAGCTTTGCAAAATCTTTTCTCGAATGGCCAACGTGGTACTGTCGCTGGCATGTTTCCTATCAGAATTCTTGATTGATGGTATTAGTTATTTTTGTGCGAGTATGAACTCATTAGTTGTAATACTTTATTATGGGTACGAAAGGTTGTATGTATAGGTACATCCATGTATTGTCCTAGTATGATAGTATCTTGCTTGAATAATGCATTGAATGTTAGAATTTTGACAAGTACAAGATCCGGACCAAATCCTTCTTAGAAAGAGAATTCAACTCAACGAGGACAGGGCATCTGGATGTCTATACATGATCTTTTACAGTTAAGACAAATATTCTCTATAGTGAGCTTTGCCCAGCTAACTCTAGGAGAGCTACACTACTGCATGTTGTAAAGGTCTTGATCTTATCACATGACTAGACTCTAGACATCGTATTGTTGGTCGAGGTTTGAGGTCTTCATGGCGCTGCTTCTGGGAGCTCACCGAAGTCAAACGAGATATGGCGTTGTGGTTTGTTTTGGATCTCACTTGACCTTTCTGAGGACTGACGAGGCAGGTAAGGTGAAGACGAGGTCCTTGTGGTCCGATTTAATTCGGTCTCAAGTTTTGACGAGGTCTTTAGGGTCTCACTTGGATTGATACCTTAATTTTTGGAGCCCTGAGTTAATGGGTCGATGCTTTAGGCTCTATAGAGCCTTAGTGGATATTAGGCCCATGAATAATTATGCTACAACAGGTGTAACACATTTTTTTACCCTAAATTATATTTTCAAATATGTGTCAACTCCTACAAAATCAATTCATTTACAAAGACAGAATTTTAAAAAAAGGATTTGTAAACAATGAAAAATCTTTACCGAAAACTTATATTTTATAATAACCTGGAATTTTATGCAAAAACAAACGATATTTTTCTCCAATTGGGAAAAATGTTTTTTTAGGACCGTAATTATAGGGTAGTTGGAAAAGTAGGACAATATATTTTTGGGTTTGGAAAATTAGGACAATATGTTTTCAAGCTTGGAAAAGTAGGACAATATATTTTTAGGCTTGGAAAAGTAGGATAATAACTTTGAAAAGTTGTATATTTAGGTCAATTTGAGCCCGAATTTAACCCAATTCAGGCTCAATTGTCCTACTAAATTTTAATAGATTATAAGTTCCTAAAAGTATTAGAAAAATGTTATAAATTGCTTACAATTGAACTCGAATTGGGTTTAATTCGGGCTCAAATTGGCCTAGATTTACAACCTTTCAAAGTTATTGTCCTATTTTTCCAAGCCCGAAAAATATATTGTCCTACTTTTCCAAATCTGAAAACATATTGTCCTACTTTTCCAAGCCCAAAAATATATTGTCCTATTTTTCCAAGCCCGAAAACATATTGTCAGGATGATGGTCAGTCAGGATGGTCTGGGCAGGACAGGTCAGGATGTTGATCAGGCTGGCTAATCAGGATGAAGGTCTACTGATGATATCAGCTGAGTGCTCAGACTCAGCTGAGGACATATCACATCAGCAGACAAGAAAGGAGCATATTGACTCTAAGTCAGGAATTAACCAAGAATCAGTTACGAAGCAGTTTAAACTTCCAAGTTGGGCAACTGGCGATCAGTTTAACAGAATCAAAACTGAAAACCGTTGGGCTCTGATCGTTATTCAAATTCGGTTGCAACCGTAGCAGTTACTTGTTGGTTACAAACTCAAGGATTAATTTGGGTTTTCATTCCTATATATATACGCACATATGTATAGAGATATACAGTACATACATAGAGAGATCCACAAATACTTGTAATTTTGTATCATCATTCATTGATTAGTGAGAGAGGTGCCCTCATCCGTGGACGTAGATCATTTCTGATCGAACCACGTAAATCTTGGTGTTCTTCAATTTTCTTTATCTCTTTATTCAACAATCATTGTTAACTCAACAATTGGGACCGTCTGTGGGAAAGAAGATTGTTGGTGAAATCAACTGCTATGGCTTCTACGAAGATGGAGTTTGAGAAATTCACAGGAGCTAATGATTTTGGTTTGCGGAAGGTGAAGATGAAAGCTCTCCTCACACACCATGGATTATCAAATGCTCTGAAACCAGCGGATTAGTGGCCTTCATCATCCTCATTAGAACCTGCAAAGAGGCAGGAGATTCTGGACAAGGCTCATAGCACAATTATCTTGTGCTTGGGAGATAAACCTCTGAGAGAGGTGTACAAGGAGAAGACTACCATTGATGTGTGGAACAAGCTGGAACAGGTGTATCAAACGATGTCGGTTACCAACAAGTTGTTCATGAAGCAGAGGCTTCATTCCTTCAAAATGATTGAAGATAGGGATCTTGTTGAACAACTTGAAGAATTCAAAAAAGCAGTGGATGATTTGGAGAATCTTGAAGTCAAGATTGAAGATGAGGATAAAGCTCTGATGTTACTGAATTCTCTACCAAAATCCTTAGAGAATTTTAAGGATGCTCTGTTATTTGGAAGGCAAGAGAAGATGTCCCCTGATGATATTCAGAATGCATTGAAAACTAAGGCGCTTAAAATGCAATCTGATAAGAAGAACACAAATCAAGGTGAAGGGCTGAATATCAAGTTCAAGAAAGGGAAGAAACCGTTTC
Source organism: Prunella vulgaris (assembly GCA_026898435.1). Classification (NCBI taxonomy): domain Eukaryota; kingdom Viridiplantae; phylum Streptophyta; class Magnoliopsida; order Lamiales; family Lamiaceae; genus Prunella; species Prunella vulgaris. The sequence continues at coordinate 93,324 of JAPKLY010000621.1, read as the reverse complement.
AGGGAAAGAAGAAAAAGAATGGTAAAGACTCTGAATCTGGAAAATTTGTGGAAAAGAGAAAATGTTTCTCATGTCAGAAGGTGGGACATCTCAAGAAGAATTGTCCTGACAAATCCAGGAAGCAAGAAGAGGATCAAAAGGCTGATGTCACAATTGCTGCTCAGGAAGGATATGATAGTGCTGAGGTTTTGGCTGTTACTGATGTCAAGCTGAGTGAAGATTGGGTGTTGGATTCTGGGTGCTCATTTCATATGTGTCCCAATGAAGATTTATTCAAGGATCTCAAGAAATTTGATGGTGGATCAGTTCTCTTGGGGAATGATCAGATGTGCAAGGTTAGAGGCTCTAGCTCTATAAAGTTGAGGCTGCATGTTGGTACTGAGAGGATACTACAAGATGTCAGGTTTGTACCTGAGCTGAAGAGAAATCTTATTTCTCTTGGATCACTTAATGTTTTGGGATATGAATTCAATACAAAGAATGGATTCATATTGATAACCAAGGATAATAACATTGTGATGAAGGGCAAAAAGGTGAATGACTTGTACATTTTAATTGGTAACTCAGTTGTGGGATCAGTGAATGCAGTTATGGGCAGTTCTGATGCTATCTTGTGGCACAAGAGGTTAGGGCACATTGGTGAAAGATGACTGAATGAACTCGCCAAGCAGAAGGCATTTGGGGATTCAAGAACAATAAGATTGGATTTTTGTGATCACTGTGTATTGGGAAAATCCAAGAAACATTCTTATTCAAAGGGGCAACATCATATTGATGCTCCTCTGGACTATGTACACTTTGACATCTGGGGGCCTTCAAGAACTGAGACTCATGGAGGTGGAAGGTACTTCATGACTATCATTGATGATTTCAGCAGAAAGGTGTGGGTTATCATCCTGAAGCAGAAGAGTGAAGCCTTTGGAAAATTTAGGGAATGGCTCCTTGAACAAGAAAACAAAAGGAGCAGATCCTTAAAGCATCTCAGGACTGACAATGGGCTTTAGTATGTGTCAGAAGAGTTTGAAAATTTCTGCAAGGAAAGGGGCATAACAAGGCACAAGACTGTTCCAGCAAATCCTCAGCAAAATGGACTTGCTGAGAGGATGAACAGAACTATTTTGGAGAAGGTCAGATGCATGCTATCAGATGCTAAACTACCTAAAGTCTTCTGGGGAGAGGCAGTTAATACTGCCTGCTATTTGATAAACAAAACACCATCGTCTGCTATTGACTTTAATACCCCAGATGAGCTGTGGTATGGTAGGCTGTCAGATTACAATAACCTGAAGGTATTTGGTTGCTTAGCCTTTGCTTATATAAGGCAAGATAAGCTGGAACCAAGGGCTCTGAGGTGCATCATTCTGGGATATCCAAAAGGTGTGAAAGGTTATAGATTGTGGTGTCTTGAAGCTGGACACAAGATGTGTATTGTCAGCAGAGATGTGACTTTTAATGAAAAAGTCATGGGATATGGTACTTCATAAAATACTCAGGATGCTGAGGATAACCCCATAATTAGACACACACCAGTTAAGGTGGAGCATACAACCAGGATTCAGAATGAAGATCAAGCTCAGGACAACTTTGATATCATGAATCCACAAGCAGATCAGTCTGATGCATCAGCAGTAGTGACTCTGAAGATCAAACTAAAAATTCAGATGAGGAGGGTCAAGATTTGAGAAACTACAGTCTGACTAGAGATAGACATAGGAGAAGCATTTATCCACCAATCAGGTTTGGGCAGGCTGACATGATCTCATATGCCTTATCAGTAGCAGAAGAAATAGAGTATCAAGAACCTGAAACTTATGTTGATGCAATGACAAGGAAGGATAAAGATCAGTGGATTTCAGCTATGAAAGAGGAGTTAAATTCACTAGAAAAGAACAATTCATGGGTTCTTGTGAATAAAGTAAAATGGCAGAAGGTTGTCAGCTCAAGATGGATATTCAAGAAAAAGTCTGAAATTGGGTCAGATGGACTGGAGCTAATCAGATACAAGGCAAGGTTAGTTGCAAGGGGATTTACTCAGAGGGAAGGAATAGACTTCAATGAAGTGTTTTCACCAGTTGTGAAGCACTGCTCAATAAGGATCTTATTGTCTAAGGTGAATCAGGATGGACTGGAGTTACAACAGCTGGATGTCAAAACTGCATTTCTACATGGAGAGCTTGAAGAAACCATATATATGCAACAGCCTGAAGGGTTCATACTATCAGAAGATGAAGGAAAAGTATGTTTGCTGAAGAAGTCATTGTATGGACTTAAGCAAAGCCCAAGGCAGTGGTATAAGAGGTTTGATAGCTTCATGGTGTTAATAGGCTTCATCAGATGCAAGTATGACAGCTGTGTGTACTTGGAAAAGCAAGGCTCTGAGGTACTGACATATCTAATACTTTATGTGGATGATATGTTAATTGCTAGCAAAAGTATTGGAAGAATTCAGAAACTGAAGGATAAGCTCAGTTCAACCTTTGACATGAAAGACCTTGGAAGTGCTAAGAGAATTCAGGGTATGGACATTATCAGAGACAAAGTAGCTGGGAGAATGTTCTTGACTCAGCAGGACTACATACTGAAAGTCTTGAGAAGATTCAATATGCATGAATCAAGATCAGTCTATACTCATCTTGGGCAACATTTCAAAGTGACAGCTGATCAATGTCCCAAGAGTGATCAAGAGAAGTCTCAAATGAATAAGATACCTTATTCAAATGGAGTTGGAAGTATAATGTATGCCATGGTTTGTAGCAGACCTGACATTGCTCATGCAGTGAGCTTGGTCAGCAGGTTTATAGCTAATCCTGGAAAGACACATTGGGAAGCTTTCAAGTGGATTATGAGATATTTGAAAGGTACTTCACATTTGGGATTATTATTTGAGAGGACTCAGGAGGTTAAGCAAACTCTACAAGGTTTTGTAGATTCAGACTATGCTGGAAGCATAGATACAAGAAAATCTCTGACTGGATATGTCTTCACACTTTACGGCACATCTATTAGTTGGAGGGCTGCATTACAATCAGTGGTTACACTATCATCCACTGAAGTTGATTACATTGCAGTGACAGAAGCAGTAAAGGAGGCTATGTGGCTTAAGGGTATTATCAGAGAATTTGAGATCATGCAAGATGAAGTTACTGTGTAATGTGATAATCAGAGTGCCATTCACTTAGTCAAGCATCAGGTCTTTCATGAAAGATCTAAAAATATTGATGTGAGGCTTCACTTAGTGAGAGATGTGGTGGAAAAGAAGGTGATCAGAATACAGAATGTTTCAACTGATGACAATGCTGCTGATATGTTAACTAAGGTTATACCCAGTTCTAAATTCAACTACTGTTTGGAGCTGGTTAAGGTACAATCATGGGATGTGCCTTAATTCTACTGTGATGTGAAGGATAGGTGGAGGCATCTCACTTACTTTGAGGTGGAGAATTGTTATGGGTGTTAGGAATTTGTACGCACACACACGATAACGAAAAGAATAAACACGAGATTTGTTTACCCAATTCGTATTGCGACTACGTCTGGGGGCGATGCCAAGCCAGATTTTTCACTATATTTTCGGATACTGATTACAATGAGAAAATATCAATTTAAAGAGCATTCGCCCTAACCCTAAGCCCATTAGGATCAACTGGGCCGAAGAAAAAATGGGCCCAAAAAATTTACCGTTATGGGGCTCGTGATTCAGTCAATTTTAGACTCCACACTCCAACAATCTCCCAGTTGGAGACTAAAACGTCAATGCAACCATATCTTCTTGTTTCTCTTCCCTTATCCGCCTGGCATCGCCTAGCCTTATCTCCAAGTTCCAAGGCTAATTGAAGCTATGCATAGCTTCAACTTTTCTAAGGTCACCACCTTAGTAAACATGTCCGCTGGATTCTCATTTCCAAGTATCTTCATAAGCTGCAAGATCTTCCTTTCCAAAAGATGACGAATGTAGTGATACTTCAACTCAACATGCTTTGTCCTTGAGTGAAACACCGGATTCTTTGCAAGAAATATAGCACTTTGACTATCACTGAAAAGAGTACTATTTTCATGCTCCTTCCCAAGTTCCCCCAAGAGAGTCTGTAACCACACCATCTCTTTACTTGCCTCTGTCACAGCTACATACTCTGCCTCCGTAGTGGACAATGCAACAACCTTCTGCAACTTAGAAGTCCAAGATATAGCAGTACCGCCATAAGTAAAAACATACTCGGTTGTACTTCTTCTCCCATCGAGATCACTTGATGCCAAGTCTGCATCCACATAACCCACCAGCGCCAAATTCTTGCCTTTGAAACATAGAGCCTTGTCTGTGGTACCTCTCAAGTATCGCATGACCCACTTCACTGCTTCCCAATGTTGCTGGCCCGGATCACCCATGAACAGGCTAACTACTCCCACTGCATGAGCAATATATGGTCTTGTACACACCATGGCATACATGATGCTACCAATTGCTGAGGCATATGGTACCCTCATCATTTGAGCACGTTCCTCCTTATTCCTTGGTGACTCCTTCCTTGAAAGTTTGAACTGACTGCCCAGTGGAACACTCACAGGCTTTGACTCTGACATGCTGAATCTTTCCAAGACCTTCTGAATGTAACTCGCCTGCGAAAGATACACATTTCCCGTCGCCTCATCACGTTCAATCCTCATGCCCAAAATCTGCTTTGCCTCTCCAAGATCCTTCATGGAGAACCGTTCTGACAACTGCCTTTTCAACTTATGTACTTCTCTTGCATCAGCTCCTACGATCAACATATTATCAACATATAGCAAGAGAATAAGAAAGCTACTGTCAAACCTCTTGTAGTAGCAACAATGATCAGCGTGGCATCTATGGTAATCAATCTCCATCATAAAGTTGTCGAACTTCTTGTACCACTGCTTTAGAGCTTGTTTTAGACCATACAAGCTCTTCTTCAACTTGCATACAAGTTGTTCCTTTCCCTTCTTTACAAACCCCTCAGGCTGTGTCATGTACAACTCCTCCACCAAGTCACCGTGGAGGAATGCCGTCTTCACATCCATCTGATGCAACATCAAGTGTTCTGCAGCTACCATACTCAACACCATTCGAATAGTGGTTAGTTTCACAATAGGAGTAAAGACATCAGTATAGTCAATACCATGTCGTTGTTCAAACCCCTTGATAACCAGCCGGGCTTTGTAGCGTTTGCTACCATCAGCTTCATTCTTAATTCTATAGACCAACTTGTAGTGCAAAGCCTTCTTGCCTTTTGGGAGCTCAACGAGTTCCCAAGTGCCATTCAGCAGAAGAGAAGCTAACTCGTCATCTATTGCAATTCTCCATTTCCGTCCGTCTACATTCTGCTCTGTCTCTGTATAACACTCAGGTTCACCACCATCAGTAAATAACAAGTAGTAGTTAGAGGGTGAATACCTTTCAGGCGCACGTCGCTCTCTAACTGGTCTCTGCAGCGGATTTTCCAGTGATGGTGGGGTCATTGGTTCTTCAATAAGAACCTCCTCTTCTTCATTCTAACTGTTCTTACTCCCACTCGAGTTTGAGACGTCTAACTCAATTTCTTGGGTATTGGTCTTTTCAGAATTTGATGCCTCCAAACTGTCTTTGTACATTACCTGTTCATTAAAAACCACATCTCTACTGTGGATGATCTTTCAGTTATTCTCATCCCAGAATCTATAACTGAACTCATCGCCACCATAACCAATAAACGTACACTTAACAGATTTTGCATCTAACTTACTTCTATCAACAGAACTAATATGAGCACAAGCAACACAACCAAAGACACTCAAGTGAGACAGATTTACCTCTTTTCCCGTCCATACTTCCTCGAGTATTTTGTTCTCCAATGGAACTAATGGACCTCTATTAATTAGATATGCTGCTGTGTTTACTGCGTCTACCCAAAATATCTTAGGCAGCCCACTCTTCGGCCTCATGCATCTAGCTCGCTCATTCAGATTTCTATTCATGCGTTCTGCAACTCCATTCTGCTGGGGAGTTCCTCTCACAGTCTTCTCCATGCGAATCCCATTCTTCGCACAATATTCTTTGAACTCATGGAGTTCATATTCACCTCCGTTGTCAGAACGAAGACACTTTACCTTCAGCCCCGTATCATTCTCTACAAGGGCTTTCCACTTCCTGAAAGTATCAAATGCATCAGTTTTATTTTTTAGAAAGTAAATCCATACCTTCCGAGTGGAGTCATCGATGAAGGTCATGTAATACCCCGAACCACCAAGAGACTTCACAGGCACTGGTCCCCATAAATCGCTATGCACCAACTCCAGCTTTTCTGCTTCAAGGTTCTGCCACCTCTCGAGAAACTGACCCTTCTCAGTTTCCCGAAAACACAGTCCTCGCATATGCTAACTTCAACATATTTTAGCCTAGGAAGTCTCCCTTTCGAACACATTACCTTCATTCCTTTCTCGCTCATGTGACCCAGCCGACAGTGCCACAAATCAACATTAGTCTTAGCTCCTGCGAGATCAATGCAGTCCTTGGAGTTAGTTGTAGTATACAACGTACCCTCCTTCTTTCCCCGCGCTACTATCATAGCTCCTTTGCTAATCTTCCAACTTTTGCTGCCGAAAGTCACTAAGTATCCCTCTACATCAAGCTGCCCTATTGAAAAGCAAATTTCTTTTCAATCCTTGAATGTGCCTCACACCATTCAGCTTTAATGTTGTTCCATTTGGTGTGGATATCCAAACATCTCCTTTTCCCACGATCTTCAAGGGCTCATCATCAGCATGGTAGACTTGTACGAACTCCCCAAACACATAATTCTCCATTATTTCAGCATCACTGCAAGAATGGAATGATGCTCCATAATCCAGCACCCACGATTCCAGCGGACTACTGACACTTAAGACCAACGCATCTTCAACATCATATGTGGTTGCGTTTGTTGTCTCCTTCTGTCCCTTCTGGTTCTACCCCTTCTTGTTTTGTTTTTCTTGGGTGTTGTACACTGGTTCCTGTAGTGACCAAACTCGTCATAATTCCAACACTGAATTAAGTCTTTATCTTTCTTGGATTGACTCTTTCCTCTGGACTTTGATCTGCCATGAGTTTTCCTACTCTTCGATCTGCCCCTATCCTTCGTGTTCAGCGCTGACCCTGGAATAGATCCAGACTCTTTTCTGCGAACCTCCTCACTGATCATCAGATCCCTCACTTCGTCAAGCTTCAGTTTATCTTTAGCAGATAAAGCGCTAGCTGCAGTTACTGTGGCGGCCCAACTATCTGGCAAAGAAGATAACAAAACTAGGGCAAGTACCTCATCACTGAATTCGATCCCGACTGAACACAACTGTCCAATGATCATATTGAACTCGTTCAGATGTTGCTGCATGGGTGTGCTCTTCGACATTCTGAGGTTGAACAACCGTCTGATCAGATGAACCTTGTTCGCGGTTGTAAGCTTCTGATACATCTCCTCCAAGATCTCCAGCATCTCCCTTGCGGACTTGGCTTTAGTCGTGTGGTAGGCTACGTTCATGGACAACGATAAGCGTATCGCACTCATCCCCTTTTTGTTCAACAGATTTCACTCCTTCTATTCCATATTTTCAGGTTTCACCTCCTCTTCTAAGGGCACGTACAGATCTTTACCATAGAGATAATCCTCGATCTGCATCTTCCAGAACCCAAAATTTGATCCGTCAAACTGTTTGATTGAAATCTTCTGATCGTTCATCGTGGCTGCTCCCTTCGAATACACAGCTCTGATACCAGTTGTTAGGAATTTGTACGCACACACACGATAACAAAAAAAATAAACACGAGATTTTTTTACCCAGTTCGGCTTGCGACTACGTCTGGGGGCGATGCCAAGCCAGGTTTTTCACTATATTTTCAGATACTGATTACAATGAGAAAATATCAATTTAAAGAGCATTCGCCCTAACCCTAAGCCCATTAGGATCAACTGGGCCGAAGAAAAATTGGCCCAAAAAATTCGCCGTTATGGGGCTCGTGATTCAGTCAATTTTAGACTCACACTCCTACAATGGGTGCAAAGAAAGTGAAATTAAGATCAGATGAGCAAATACTGCTGATTAACTGAACATTAATACTATCAGCTGAAGAGGTCAGCTGATAGGTCTGCCGAGGGTCATCTGATATGGTCAGTTGGGATCGTCTGGAAGTCTACTGAAAGTCATCTTGTATGTCAGCTGATAGATCAGCCGAGGAAATCAGCTGAGGGGGGTCAGCTGATGGGGTCTCCTGAGTGGTTAGGATGATCAGTCAGGATGGTTTGTCGGGATGGTTGGTCAGGGTGATGGTCAGGTCAGGATGATGGTCAGTCAGGATGGTCTGGTCAGGACAGGTCAGAATGTTGATCAGGCTGGCTAATCAGGATGGAGGTCTACTGATGATATCAGCTGAGTGCTCAGACTCAGCTGAGGACATATCACATCAGCAGACAAGAAAGAAGCATACTGACTCTAAGTCAGGAATTAACCAAGAATCAGTTACGAAGCAGTTTAAACTTCCAAGTTGGGCAACTGGTGACCAGTTTAACATAATCAAAATTGAAAATCGTTGGGCTCTGATCGTTATTCAAATTCGGTTGCAACCGTAGCAGTTACTCGTTGTTTACAAACTCAAGGATTAATTTGGGTTTTCATTCCTATATATATACGCACATATGTATAGAGGTATACAGTACATACATAGAGAGATCCACAAATACTTGTAATTTTGTATCATCATTCATTGATTAGTGAGAGAGGTGCCCTCATCCGTGGACGTAGATCATTTCTGATCGAACTACGTAAATCTTGGTGTTCTTCAATTTTCTTTATCTCTTTATTCAACAATCATTGTTAATTCAACAAAGATAAATTTAAAATGGGGAAAATATAAGGTAGAATCTATTAAATTTATTGACGTTTATGCTGCACAGAATGATCATTACTGCATAAGATCGAAATCTTACGTTATTTGCGAGTAGTCGTCATAGCCAGATGACACTAAATTTAGTGGGTCTGAATTCTTATGACGTGATTAAAATAAAAACAAATAAATTAAAATAAAAAGATTAAAGCTCCACACTCTTTTGTTTATTATGAGTCATCATGTTCGAAATTCTTAATATAAAAAATTGAAATCTAAACTATTCCTTTTTTTTTATTGCATGCACGCTGACTGCATTAATAATATAAAATTGGAAAGTCATATTAGAAATGAAGGATATTTTTATCATTTTATGCATTGGAGTCTCACCTCCCCATTTGGACTATTTGTGTGATGAAATTGGGCAAGATCTCAGTCTTGGCCCATATTAAATCCTTTTGGTTGAGTTCATTGATTCAAATAAAATACTCCCTCCATCCCAACTCTTCCTTCCTATTTTTCCATTTTGGGACGTTCCAACTCTTTCTTCACACCTTAAAAAGGAAATAATTTATACTCACAAAAATCAATAAAGTATAATTTTTATATTTTATTATTTAACTTCACACTCACATACTCCAACCTTTCCTTAATATGTGTGCCCTGATCTTTTTGAAGAAAGATCTGGGACGGAGGTAGTATTAGTTGGGGGAGGCGAATTTATTAAAATAGGGAAAATATGTGGGTTATTATGAAATTAGAGCCGGTCGGTATCCAGGGTAACGACTGGTGACGTGGTTTTGCAGCACCTCCCACCGAATTTCTTGTTTGCAACTCAACCGACCACTATATATATAACTCCCACCACTACAAAAAATTGAGGGTTTAAAGAGGGGTTTAAAGAGGGTTTAGGGTGTAAAGAGGGTTTTTGCGAGGGGATATAACCCTCGTCAAGATATGCCTCGCTAAGGAAACCCTCGCCTCGCCCCTCGTTAACTGGCGAGGGCAAAAAACCGCCGCAAAATGGCGAGAGAATAGTGCTCGGGAATTTGGCCAGGGCGGCCGCTCGGGAAATAGCGAGGGTTCAAACCCTCGCGGCGCTAGCGAGGGAATGGCCGTTGTAAGGCTGGGCGAGGGCACGCCGTCGCAAATTGGCGAGGGAAACCCGCCGTCTCAAATTGGCGAGGGTTTAACCCTCGCGAACTTCAAATATGAAAAAAATATATATTTTCGCGGGTCTGGCCCGCGGACCGACCCTACCCGGGTCTAACCCGCGGGCGACCCGCGAACCTGGCAGCATTTTCGCGAATTTTCGCGTGAGAGGGGGTTTGAACCCGTGACCTCCCTTATGAATGTATGAGTGCCTTGCCATTTGGGCAAGTAGTATTTATTGTTCCATAATTCATTATAAATATATATATATACAATATATACTTTTATATTTTAACTAAATGTTATATATTTACTTTATTATTATTATATCATGTAATTATACTAATCTAAAATTATATATTTTAATTATGTAATACTTATATTTAGTTATAATAAAATTATCATATATATATATGTAATTATATATTTCTAAATATTAATTCAAATCATTATAAACATTAATGTAAAATAATTCTATTCATATTGTTGATATGGCGAACTAATACGTCGGTTTCAGAAATAATCCCCAAGGTTTGCCAGGTCTCCAGAGCCCATCCGAGCTAGAGAAGGTCCAGAGCTCGCCCATCTATGGAAGGACCAGAGCTCGCCCGACTGTGATACATCACTGCGCGATACTCTGGAATCTGGTCAAGGCTCGGGAGCTCGCCCGACCAACCAAAGCTCGCCGGGAGCTCGCCCATGAGCTCACTTGTTAGTCAATAGGACCCCGATGGCGCACTCTTTTTCCCTCCGTCTGGTTTATCCACAAGGGTGGTTTACGGCGAAGTTTTTAATGAGGCCCATCTAGTCTTAAGGCATAGTAGTAGGACGAGGTGTGATAGAGGAAACAATGTGAGAGATCGAGACGAGGGTAAGGAACCCTCGTCAACACCGGAAGCCACATAGGCTCTTAAGGTGCCGTCTCACACTCACACACCTATAAATAAGACCTCTCTTGTACTATTCAGAGAATTCTCATAATTCTGAAAATCAATACAACTCCCATTACAATATTTCTCTCTCTAAGCTCTCTTCTCTCCCTCCCTCCCCAAGAACACAAAATCATAAGATTATTGTTTGGTAGAATTGATTCGTTGTAAAGCCACATAAACAAACACAATCAGTAAGTTCTATCAACAATTTGGCGCTAGAAGGAGGGTGCGGGCTTTTGAACCTGAAAAATTAAAAATCTCAAGAACGAAAAAGTTAGGGTTTGGTTGAAGGTTTGAAGATTTGAAGGTGTTCTTGATAAAACTCAAGAACACTTGAAGATACACATACACCTTCATCCCTTGAACGAAGAACCCAGATTTCCGGACAAAAACCCGAGTCTTTGGATTTCACAAAATCGGCCCGGAACAAGTTTTCAAACGCGCGCGTGCACACGAATAAACCGAATTCTGGATAATTCGTCACACGCGAGGCTAGACGAAAACTTGCACAGCTCCGCCTAAGCTGGACGACCACCACTCCGGCGACCTCCACCACTCCGGCAACCTCCCTCCACTCCGACGCCCTTCAGCAAGTTACCCCCTCCGAAACCCAAAAATGGCTAACACTCGAGCCGCCAAGAGACAGGCCTCCGCAGCTGCGGGAAGGTCTAAAGGGGGTGATCAAAACCAGGCCGAGGTGGAGACCTCACACAAGGTGGTGGAGACATCACAACCACCTCCCCAGAATAGCACCGCAGCTCCGCTACCTCCGCGAGTTGCGGTGACCCAGGAAGATTTGGCCCCCGCCCTGAGGGACCTGGTCAGCAATCCTGATGAGCTCCAACGCACCATCGCGACCCTACAGAGGTTGCAGCAGTGACAGCAGGACGAACTCGCCCTGGTACCCCGACTAGTTCCAGATGCCAAAGCCCTAGAGCAGACCAGGCCCACTCAAGGCACCCAAACTAGAGGGGACTACAGCATACTCCCCACCGAATAGGAGACGAGTTCGGCACAAGCCCGCCAGCGTAGGGAGAGGACTGGTAAGGCCAAAATGGTGGAGGAGGCACCTGCTCCCTACACGGGAAGGGAGTCGGCATACACCGGGGCATCTGGCACCCACAAATCACAAAGGAGGGAAGTCCTCCAAGGCTGCCTGGGCCCAAGATACGAAGAGAATGAGCGTACGGCGGCCCCAGCTGCGTCCCATGGGGACTCCGATCAGCAGCCACGCAGATCAGCCCACGAAAGGCTGAGGAGACCCGCCACTGACCGACTGGGCCCCCACGGCGGACGCTTATTCCAGCCCGTCACTGAGAGGTCACCCCAGAGTGAGGTACCTCGGGGACATGCGTCCGCGAGATGCACGACCTTTGAGCACCCTCCGCCGGAGGTGACCCGAGATGACGAGCTGGCCTCACTGAAAAAGGCCGTTGAAATGCTACAAGCACAAGTAGCAGCCAAGTCTGGCGGGCCTGACGCCACGGCTCTCCCCACCTCTCCATTGGCACCTGCCATCCTCCGCGCACCGGTCAAGAAGAAAATTCAATTCCCGGTGATGTCCGCATACGAAGGCGAATCGGACCCGAAAGTCCACCTGGCCAAGTACGCGGACTTCATGATTTCGGTCGGCGCCACCGACTCCACCCAGTGCCGGAACTTCCCGCTGACCCTAGGGGATCGAGCTCACCGATGGTTCTCTTCACTCGCCCCGGGGTCAATCTGCTCATTTGGTCAACTCTCACGGGAGTTCTTGGCCCACTTCTCTGGGTTCGGGTCCTACCTTACCCAGAAACACCGACTCGCCAACATCCATCAAGGCGAGAGTGAGACCGACCAGCAGTACCTGGAAAGGTTCGACAAAATTCTGCTGGAAGGTGAGCCGGTGAGTGAAGACACCAAGGTCGTCGCAGCGATGGCCGGACTCAGGAGGGGCACCGACCTCTGGAAGGAGATGCACCTCGCATGTCCCAACACTTATAGCAAATTCCGCCACAAGGCGAGGGTGTTTGTGGCTATGCAGGAGGCACTACTGAAAGAAGTTGGTGCCCACGAGGAAAGGAAGCCCTACGGGAAGAAGTCAGGAGGCACCTACAAAGCTCCCCAGAACTTGAAGGCCTTTGGCGAGGGGGACAAGCTCAAAGAAAAGCTCAACCAGGTCCTCACTGTCTTCGTTGACCATGTCTTCACTGCCGTCAAAGGAAAGGCCATGCTGGAAGAGCCGAGGCGAATCCGCCAGGACCGCACGAAGCTCAATCCCAACAAATTCTGTGCCTACCATCAGGCCATCGGCTACTTCACCAGCGAGTGCCGAGACCTCCTCAAGCAACTCTGGAAATTTTACGAGGAGGGGAAATTGGCCGAGTTCGTGAAGAAGGCCCCAGCTAAGAGACCGAGGTTCGAGAGGAGGGCTACCTCCGACGAGGAGGAGGAGGAAGCAGACCAACCTGGTCCCCATCACAGACGGAGGGCACCTCCCCAACCTCAGCAAAACATGGAGCCTACTAGGGAACTCTTAGTTCTTGAGGAAGGGATCGGAGCTGCCGGAGGTCTCCTGGACGGGAGATCCTCCATATCCAAGAGAAAAAGGAAGGCCGAAATCCGGGCCATAAACCAAGTCCAGGAGGGCAGCTCCGGCCCCAGGACCATCTCACAGCTTACTGACGAGCTGACGTTCTCCGCGGCGGACTTGGAAGGGGTACTGATGCCCCACAATGACTCGTTGGTGATAACCGCCAACATCATGAACGTCCAAGTTCACAGGCTACTTGTGGACACCGGCGCATTCACCAACATCCTCTTCAAGTCCACCTTGGATGCCTTAGGAGATTTTGAGTCGTATCTGGAACCTAGCAATGCTAGGATAGTGGGGTTCGGAGAAGCTGTAACCGTCCCCCTAGGTAGTGTTAGGTTGAGCGTCCAACTTGTATCGGCTGAGGACCCCGAAAGGAGACTGACTAGGCTCATAGATTTCCTAGTTGTCGACCAGCAGTCCTCCTACAACGGGTTCCTTGGCCGCCCTTTTATTAATGAATTCAAAGCGGCGTGTTCGACCTACTACTACTGTTTAAAATTCCCTACCCCACCGGAACTATAAAAGGTGACCAGAAAAAGGCCCGAGAGTGTTTACTCCAAATCAAAGATGGCCGGGTCAAGAAGTCCGTTACACAAGTCCACATCCTCGAAGAGGACGTACAGATCCCTGCAGACGAGCCAAACATTCTAGACGTCATCTCAGTCGAAACTGAGATGATAGAGGTAGGCGATTTGTCAGAGATCGACCAAGGCATTGGACCTGTGCAAGACCCACAACCGACACCAATGGAGGACTTGGGAGAAACCCAAGTGTTGAGACCTGCGCAGGGGTCGGTACCTGTGCAGGGACAGCAGCCTACTCCCATGGAGGTAGCTGACGAGGCCCAAGGTGGGGGACCTGCGGGTGGTCAAGAACCAACACCAATGGACGTTGACCCGACTCCCCAAGTCACCACACCATCCCAAGCTGACAGACCACCAGAGGTGTTCACAGCTGACGAGCTCGCCCAAGCTGAGAGCCAACCCGATGACCTCGAACCGCACATAGGCCACGAGCTTGGACAGATGTCACAAGGGGAGTGGGACGAGTTCATCAGCGACCCGAGGTGGAAAAGCCAAAAGAGAAAAGCAACCCCAATGGAAGAGTTGACGGCACTCCCGGTGGACCAGGAAAGGGACTTAGAACTTTTCATCGGTTCTGAGTTACCTGAACCATACCGGTCGAGGATGGAGCTCTTCTTGATGGCCAACCTGGACGTGTTTGCCTGGTCTCAAGAAGACATGACGGGAATCCCGTTGGAACATGCTTACCACAGACTTAACATAGATCCGACGAGGAGACCCGTACGCCAAAAGCGGAGGAAGTATGGACCAGACAAGTACGCAGCTCTAACAGTTGAGGTGGAGAAGTTGTTAGACAACAAGCTCATCAAGGAAGCCTTGTGTCCGCAGTGGGTCGCGAACCCCGTCCTGGTAAAGAAACACAATGGGACATGGAGACTCTGCATTGACTTCACAGACCTGAACAAAGCATGCCTGAAGGACAACTTCCCACTACCTCACATTGACCAGCTAGTGGACAGCACTGCAGGCCATGAGATGATGACATTCATGGACGCTTTCGCGGGCTATCACCAGATAGCTCTACACCCAGACGACTAGGAACACACGTCGTTCTACACTAACAAGAACATGTATTGCTGGGAAAGGATGCCGTTCGGACTCATCAACGCCGGAGCTACCTACCAAAGATTGGTGAACAAAATGTTTGACCAACACATTGGCGAATCCATGGAGGTGTACGTGGACGACATAGTTGTCAAGAGTTTGAGAAAGGAGGACCACCTGGACCACCTGAAACAGACCTTCGACATACTGCGCCACTACAACATGAAGTTGAACCCCAAAAAGACCAGCTTCGGCGTATACTCTGGGAAGTTCCTGGGGCACCTAGTTAGCCAGCGGGGAGTTGAGGTCAACCCAACACATGTCCAATGCATAATCGAGATGGGAATACCCGATTCCGTCCAAAAAATTCAAAGGCTGACAGGGTGCATGGCAGCCCTGAACAGATTCATCTCCAGGTCCGGCGACCGAAATCGTCCATTTTTTGAGGCAATTAAGGCAAACACACGGAGATACAAAGAGGCGGCCAAAGCCAACAAGCTCCACCCCAAAAAACACTTCGTTTTGACAAGTGAATGCCAATGAGCCTTCGAAGATATCAAAACATACCTGGCGGATACACAGGTTCTGTCGAAGCCAATACCTGGAGAGAAGCTGTATCTGTACCTAGCCGCGTCGGAGGTAGCCACCAGCTCCGTCCTAGTCCGAGAAGAGGCGAAAACACACCTACCAGTGTACTACGTGAGCCAAGTCTTACATGAAGCTGAGTTGCGGTACACCCCAACAGAGAAGCTGGCTTATGCACTGGTGATGAGTGTTAGAAAATTGAGGTCATACTTCTTTGACCATCCTGTAGAGGTGCTGACAACGTTCCCACTGCGTCAAATACTACAGCGCCCAGACACTGCTGGATGCCTGCTGAAATGGTCACTGGAGATTAGCCAATACGGTATAACCTAC
>JAPKLY010000621.1:62068-76871 GCA_026898435.1 Prunella vulgaris | reverse complement strand
GCCTGCTGAAATGGTCACTGGAGATTAGCCAATACGGTATAACCTACGCACCCCGAACAGCGATCAAGGGACAAGCACTGGCCGACTTCATCGTCGAGCTAACTTTCCCACAAGATCCGACGAGGGGACGTATAGCTCCGTGGCATCTCTACGTGGACGGATCATCAACTAGCATGGCAGCAGGCGCCGGCGTGGTCCTGATAAGCCCAGACAGACAAGTCTTCACCTACGCAATTCGGTTCGACTTTCGAGCAACCAACAATGAGGCGGAGTATGAAGCGTTGATAGCAGGACTTAGGCTATCATTAGCTGTGGGGGCAACCAATCTTCAAGTTTTCGGAGATTCCCAGCTAATAATATCCCAAGTCCGGGGGGAATATGAGGCAAAAGACCAGCAGATGATGACCTACCAAAAGATAGCCGCACATTTGATCTCGATGTTTACGCAGGTCTACATCAATCAGATACCACGGCTAGAAAACACACAAGCAGACGCCCTAGCCCGGCTAGCTACCAGCAGTGGCAAAGCTGAATTCACGGAGGTTGTGATCACCACACTAAAAAACCCCTCGACGTTCGACTACAAAGTAAATCAAACCTCGAGCGGGGGGCAGGAGGACAGTGAAGGTGGTGAAGATTGGTGCACTCCAATCCAGAAGTACCTAACAGATGGAACAACCCCCGTGGACACCTGGGAAGCTAGCCGGTTAGTAAAGCAAGCTGCCAGATATACACTGCTGGACGGTCAACTCTATAAACGTGGATTCTCTCTACCCCTACTCAAATGCCTAACTAGGAAGCAGGGGTCCGAAGTGTTAGAAGAAATTCACGAAGGGATTTGTGGGAGTCACGCTGGGGGGCAAGCATTGGCGTATAAAACGATCAGACAGGGTTACTACTGGCCCACTCTTCGCAAAGATGCCATCAGCTTCGGTCGAAGGTGCCGAAAGTGCCAACTTTTCGCACCTAACATCCACTCCCCAGCCAACTAGCTTAAGTCGGTTTTCAGCCCATGGCCTTTCGCGAAATGGGGTATCGACTTGATCGGCCCATTTCCACCTGGCAGGGGCGGTGTAAAGTTCGCTGTCGTAGCAGTAGACTACTACACTAAGTGGGCTGAGGCCGAAGCTCTCACAACCATAACCCAAGAAAGGATGATCGGCTTCATTTGGAAAAACCTGATCTGTAGGTTCGGACTCCCACAGTCGGTCATCACTGATAATGGAAGACAGTTCGACGGACAGAAGTTGAGGGACTTCTGCAGTTCATGGAACATCAAGAAGCACTACTCAACTCCGTATCACCCCCAGTCGAACGGCCAAGTCGAGGCGGTGAACAAGATCCTGAAACACATATTGAAGCTCCGCCTCGAAGAAAAGAAGGGGAGCTGGGCAGACGAACTCCCGTAGGTCCTATGGTCCTATAGAACTTCATATAGGGCCAGCACCGGGGAGACCCCGTTTGCCCTAGCCTTCGGAACTGAAGCCATAGTACCGGTTGAAGTCCAGAACAAGACTTGGAAGGTGGTGGGATACGATGAAGAGAAGAATGATGAAGCCTTGGCAGTAGAAAAGGATCTGATCGAAGAGACCAGAGCTTCATCAGAAATGAAGAACGCCACCTACAAGCGTAGAGCGGAAAAGTATTACAACTCACAGGTCCGAGACCGAAAATTCAAGGTCGGAGACCTGGTGTCAAAGAAGAAATTGATTGCCCCACCAGGTGTATTCGGCCATTCCGAGTCACCGCAGCCTGGCCAAATGGCACCTACGATCTAGAAGACGCAGAAGGCAAGGCTTCGTCATACACCTGGAGCCCGGCATATCTAAAAAAGTTCTACCAATAGACTAGAATCCTATAATAGACTAGTCGAAGGTTTGCATCAGAAGTGTAGATGGCAACCGATGTAAATTACGTTGCTGTGAAAATTTAGAAAAATTCACAAGTGTTTGGACCTGTGCAGCTCCCCAACCAGGCGAGCTACACCTGGTAGCCCGCCAAACCTAGCTCGCCCACATGCTCAAAAATCCGCAATGCGCAAGGGCCAAGGTCCCAAACGTTGTAATTAAATAGCTCGAAGGCAAAGGCCAAAGTGCCCAAGGTCGCGAAGGTACCCTCCTTAAAGGGTTGCTAAGAACCTACTGCCGTAAGATAGAAAAATTCGCGAAAAAGACGAAGAAACGTCTAAGGCAAGGTTCATGAAACCCAATGGCCCAACGTGAATCAATCGAAGTGCAGTTCGCCGCCCTAAGCAGTTTAAGACAAACGATTCGCGGCCCTAAGTGGCGTAAGACGAAGAATACGCACTCTCAGAACAGAGGTACAATTCGTAGTCGTAAGTGACGTAAAACGAACGATTCGCTTCTCAAAGTAGAATAAGACGAACAATTACGTACCAGGAAAATAAACAAAAACGAGCTATTCTAAAAAATTATAACGTAAAAGCGCAAATACATAAAGGAAAAGAGTTGGACAAACATGCTCGGCTTATATTCAAAAGGATACTTAAGAGATTTTCAAGCCAAAAATATACTTGAAAAAATCCTAAGTATGAGTAGTGGTGTTGGCCACAAAGGCCGACCAGCTGGCCGTCTTTGAATTACAAAAAGCTCCTTCTGGGCGAGCTGCATATGTCCGGCGAGCTGAATCTACTTGAACGAAAAGTAAAGCTACAAAAATGGAGCTCCTTCTGGGCGAGCTCCGCAACCCGACGGCCTACCGAAACTTAGAAAATGAAAACTAAACTAAGAAACCAATAGTAAAGAGCCTAAGACTCGGGGTCGGCGACCTCTGGAGTGGGGGCGACCTGGCGGATGGGCATGGTGAGCTCGGCATCAGAAGTGATGTTCCCGGAGAGTCTGCTTGTGTCGAGCTCGCTGATGTTTATCATTGCGTCCCCACAGACCTCCTGCATCTGCTCTATGGTCGGCGGGGCCTCACCTCCAGCTTCCCCCTCGGCACCTTCAGTCTCTTGGGCGAGGTCGGCAGTCAAGACCTGTTTTATCTGGATAATGTTGAATTTCAGACGAGCAGCATCAAGATTGATCCCGTAGCCCACGAGGTCTCCAATATTCAGCTCCGTGCCTGGGGGGATCGAGGACTTCTCCAAGCAGTCCTCAAACTCACTGACGAGGGCTTCCCACTCGCTGTCATTATTAATCCGCGCCCATTGGAAGGAGCGAATTACCTCAGCAAAGCAGAGCACGAAGCCCTTGTGGGTGGAACCACCTCGGCGAGCTCAAGTGCCTCGGGCGTGACGGCAGTGTCAGAGCGGCCCCTGAGCTCAGCGATCTCCAGTGCCTGAGTGGCAACCTCCTTCCGCAGCTTGCGGCACTCCTCATAATTACCCCGGCTCTGATCCCGGAGGAGCCCTACCTCAACTCGGGTCAAGGCGAGCTCCTCTTCCCGAGCAGCAAGTGTCCGGCGGGCTCCTTCCAGTTCGGCCTGTTGTTGGCGGAGGTCAGCCTGGAGTTTTTCTGCCTTTTTAATTGCAAGCCGCTTCGCCTCCAACGAGGCCTTTGCTTTGGACTCCGCCCTCGCGAGCTCCTCAAGCTCCTTCTTCCGCTCGTCGCCCACCTTAGTGAGCGCTTTATTTGTATCATGACGAGCTCTATCTGAGGCGGCGATATCATCGCTGATGAGCTGAGCCGCCGCCATCGCTGCACAGGCATAGTGCATCGCCAGCCTCGCCTTGTCGGTAGGCTTCTGCCTCTCGATCATCCCGAGCTCCGAGGCGGAGAGGTATTTGGGGGCCTCAGTGAAAACGCTGCGAGCCACCCCATCAGGAAGATCCCTCGACGAATTCAGGGCCCGACACCGCTCGGCGATGTGAACAGATTCAGGTCGCTGTGGGAACTCGGTGGGGGTATACCTGCACATACTCAGATCAGTTAGCAAAAACCATGGAAATTGCAAAGGCTTCCAACTCAAAAGAGGTCGCCCACTTACCCAAACCTATCGGGGTTGAGCTCGAGCAGGGTATCGTCCCGAATAGGGACCCCGTAGAGAGGCGGCGAGGGCGCACTCTGAGGAGTTGGAGGCGCTGGAGAAGGTTGAACAGCAAGAGCTCGCCCTGACCCCGTTTGGCTTGATCCGGAGCTGCCCTCAGCCCTGGCTCACTTGGCGAGGCGAGTTTCCTCTTCACTCACTCGCGAGCCGTCTCCCCGGTGGAGAGCTCGCTTCGTCTGATGGGGCGGAGGTGGTTGAGTACCCCGTTCAGGGTTTGAGCCTCAGCCCGCCCCCTTTTTGGCTCCGACGACCTTCTCCTTTGTTGGGGGAGGTGCCGAGGTCCTCTGAGAACCAGAGCCCCCAGCCTTCTCAGCGGCTTTGGCGAGCTTTAGCTTCTTGGTGGCGTCCAAGACCGCTCCCGAAGGGATGCCTTCCCTCCCCGGACGAGGCTTACCCATCTTCAGCTGCCGAGCTAGGAAATGATAAGCTTCGGGAACCTCAACGGGCGGGAGCTCGGCAATAGGACCTGCACCTGTATAACAAACAACCAAGTCAGTTCGGCGACCTTGACGTACAAGACAGCGAGCTCTGGAAACTCAATAATGGAAAGGCGCAAAACTTCGAGCGGCGAGGTGGTGTGGCGAGGTGATGAGACCGGCGAGCCGGCGGCAGTGGTGTTGACACAGATGTTCGATCTCACGGTCCTTTTTCTCCCACAAGCAACACACCGTCCGCACAAACTCGAAACCTATCGAAACTTTCGGTCTCCCGCGGCTCGACTTGTGGCGCTTCAAACCTGCAAAAAGATAGATTAGATCAGTAATCTAATCCGACGCACACACACTAAGGTACGCCACCTACAGCTCGCCTCCCCGTAGGTCTCGGGGGTAGGAATGCGCCCTCCGCGGCCATTGGAAGCTCGCCAATCCCCCCCGATGAAGAAGAACTGCTCCTTCCAATCCCGGATTTTGTTGGGGAGGTCGCCTAAAAATTTGCCCCCCGGGCGAGCTTGGAAAGAATAATATCCCTTCCCCTCCCTCACTTGTCTGATCACGATGAAGAGCTCGTTTATCTCCGCCGTGCTCAGCCGGTTTTCATAGCCCTCGAGGCCGAAGACAGTCAGGGCGGCCAACAAATTGCTCCGTGCATTCGGAGTGAGTTGGGTAATGGCGAGGCCCGTGTCCACCAAAAACTGCCCGATTATAGGGTGGAGGGGAAGGGTGAGCCCTGCCTTCAAGGTGTGGTAATTCATGGCTGTCAGCCCGGCAGGGGGGAGGTCGGCCCGCTCTTTCTCCTCGGTAGGATACATAAAAATGTCCAGCGGGATGCGGAACCGCCTCCGAATATCCGGAAGGGCAAACTCGCTCATGATACTCTCCACCCCGTTGGCCTTCAGGGCAGACTTGCCGGCGGCTTTTCAAATCGGAGCTCGCCGGGGTAGGGGAAAGCTCGCCCCGTGGGCCCTCACATATTCGCCCCAGTCGAACTCGTTCACGACCTCGGCAGAGACCTGATGTTCAGGGAGTTTGGGGAAGGGAAAATCGATGAAACGAAGGTATTCATAAGTGACCTCCGTCCCCGTATCCTCACCGACATCTTCGTCGACCTCACGGGCCTGCTCGCCAGCAAGGTCACCGGCCCCAACCTCGGCGACCTCCTCCTGGGCCTCGGTCTCGGTGGCCTCCTCTTCGGCGGGAGTCGCTGCTCCCCCGCTAGCTCGCTCTGAGTAATCCCAGAGTTCGCGGAGGGGTGATTCCTCGCCAGAACTAGTGGCTTGCTCACTGGAGTCAGAGCGAACTGACCCCAAGAGCTCGCTACTGTCTGGGGAGGTTTCAGAGCTCGCCCCAGAGCTCGAGGAGAGGACCACATGTGCTACTCAGGGGTTTGGAAGGTCATCTGTCATTTGTCCTTTGCCCAGATCACGATGCGGGGGGGTATGGCTCGAAGAGTTCTCAGACATAGTGTAGGCGTTCGAAAACAAAGAACAAGGAAAGAGAGAGAGGAGAAATCTGGATCTCTACCTTGGCAGACACGTCTAGAGCAGAGGATTGATCGCCAGAAATGCACTTTGAGAAATAAAGGAAGCAAAGTGAGGAAATTCTTCATTTTCGCCTATTTATAGGCGCTGGGCACAAGCTCGAAATTCCCGAAAGATCAGGGACCTTTTTGCAAAGAATTTGAAAAGTTATCATTATTGTGGGCGAGAATCGAGACACCAAGAGGCTTGCATGACGCTTGGGATCCCGCATCGTGTCGGCCGAGGCGACCTCTGAAGCTCAGCTCGCCTATTAGTTCGACACCCCGGAAATAGTTCACCAGACTTGAAGTTCTCCAGCTCGCCCACACATTGGACAAAGTCATGATGCGCGCGAGCTGGGGGGCAAATGTTGATATGGCGAACTAATACGTCGGTTTCAGAAATAATCCCCAAGGTTTGCCAGGTCTCCAGAGCCCATCCGAGCTAGAGAAGATCCAGAGCTCGCCCATCTGTGGAAGGACCAGAGCTCGCCCGACTGTGATACATCACTGCGCGATACTCTGGAATCTGGTCAAGGCTCGGGAGCTCGCCCGACCAACCAAAGCTCGCCGGGAGCTCGCCCATGAGCTCACTTGTTTGTCAATAGGACCCCGATGGCGCGCTCTTTTTCCCTCCGTCCGGTTTATCCACAAGGGTGGTTTACGGCGAGGTTTTTAATGAGGCCCATCTAGTCTTAAGGCATAGTAGTAGGACGAGGTGTGATAGAGGAAACAGTGTGAGAGATCGAGACGAGGGTAAGGAACTCTCGTCAATACCGAAAGCCACATAGGCTCGTAAGGTGCCGTCTCACACTCACACACCTATAAATAAGACCTCTCTTGTACTATTCAGAGAATTCTCATAATTCTGAAAATCAATACAACTCCCATTATAATATTTCTCTCTCTAAGCTCTCTTCTCTCCCTCCCCAAGAACACAAAATCATAAGATTATTGTTTGGTAGAATTGATTCGTTGTAAAGCCACATAAACAAACACAATCAGTAAGTTCTATCAACACATATGATAAATATTCATTCTACCACTACCTTTAAATTTTAATAATGAAACTTCATTTCACTTATTAAACTATTACACACAAAATTAACAAATGTTAGTGCCTAATCATCCACCATCATTAACAAATATTAGTGCCTAATCTTCCACGTCATTTCACTTATGAAACTATTACACACAAAATTGATCTCTATCTAAATTTGTCCTAATTTAATCAAAACTTCATTTCAATTATGAAATTCATGATTTTGGTCTTGAATCTAATTAAAATAGAAATCATGAAAAAAAATATTAGTGTCTAATCATCCATCATCATTAACAAATATTAGTACCTAATCATCCACCAACATACGTCCACAAAGTCATATAATTCAAAATAGTCAAAGTTCAAAATATATAATTCAAAGCATACACATCAAATAGAATCAACGTCTAGGTCCCTTCCCATGTCTACGGTGTCCTTGAGAGTCATGCTGTGAGTCAGAATCATGTGGTGCTCTACGTCTACCTTGAGAGTCTTGTGGTGAGTGAGAATCATGCGGTGAGTGAGCATCATCGGGTTGATTGTCGACGCGACCCTGCTGATCCTGCATAAATTTCATAAATTGTTCCTGCATTTATCTCTGCCACTCCTCACGGTCCCTCAAATCCTGTGCCCTCATCTCAGCTAGTTTTTGTAGCTACTCTCTCATCCACAGTTCTATTCAAGCGCTCCATATCAACATCACTATAACCTCCGAAGTGCGTACCAGCTGATGTTCCACCGGGCCCAGAAATAATGCGCCTCGACTTGCCTAGCTGTCCCAATCCACGTATGCGACCGTGTTTTTTTCCAACTTTCTTCACGTATAGCTGAGACAAGTCTGGAGGCTCCAATTGATCTTCTCCGGCCTCTTCATTCTGGGTGGCCATTTCCTGTGCATCATTCTGTACTTCTTGCTGCACAAGATTTTTTTATGTAATGTATTATAATGTACAAGATTTATATAAAATAAAATAATGTAATGTATAATGAAAAATCTTACCAAAGTCTGAGATATGTGGCCATAAGTATAACCATCTGGCCCATAATAGTGGAAGTGCTCCACTATTTCCCACTCAGTAGCTGGCTGTCCCATTTTATTCTCCTATGTATTTTTTAAAAGATTATAATTAACTAAAACATGGTATGATCATAATTAAAAATTATAATTAAAAAAATTACTTACAATTTCCAAAGCAACCTGGGCTGCTCCACGGGAACCACCCTTATGGCGAGAGATGCCAGTACCTGGGCCTCCCGGCTCCGACAGACGATTCTTTCGACATTGTTCAGACCTTGCCTTCACATCCTCCCTCTCCCAATACGGGAGCAGTGCCTTCCAAATGGCAGAATCCCACGATGGTTTTTTCCGTTTCAACTTCCACCTTCTTTGCACCCTGTTCAGCATGTCCACATAGCGTTCGGCGGCCCTTCGAACAAAATGCTCGTAGACAAGCTGTGAGGGTACAGTGGAAGGATCCCACGTAGTCTCATTCTGTAGTACAAATTGAACATTATTAAATGTACTTAACTCAATTACTTAAATGTACACAATGAATATTATTAAATGTACATACCATGAACATGTCCCACCACTCCCTCAACCGTTGTGCGCTTACCAACTTGAAAGTATAAGCGCCATACTCCATATGACTGTACATGATGCGTGTACATAAGCTGGACACATCTTGTGAGGGCATCAACCTGAAAAAATAATAAATACCTAGTAAAATTACAAACAGTATATGTATATAATTCAACAATTATGAATTCAACGTACGTGCCCTTATAGAAGGATAACTCTATGCGCTCTCCAATATGTGCATCAGACACATCCTCGGACTCAGAGTCCATATAATCATCTGCATCAAATGCTTCCGTGGCTGGAATAGTGGGAACTGGAACAGACGGTGGACGAGTGGAAGACGATGGACGAGTAGAAGACAATGGACGAGTGGTAGACCACAAACCTTACAACAATCACGTTCACTATCAACACCCCAATATCATACAGTTCTGAGAACAACAATCAATTCTCTCAATGGGAAGACCCATCCCACCCATCAGTTGTTTGCTATCAGAAAATTTTCTAGGAACCATATTATCCGGAGGACAGATCTCACGAATCAAGTCAACAATTTGATTGTAACCCCTTTCAGATAGTCTATTTTCAGTTTTAATATTCAATAGACGGGCATGAACTGACAACTGAGAATGAGATTTACAGCCGGGACACAAGTCTTGATTCGCTGCACGAAGCATGTCATAAAACCGAGCAGCATGCTCATTAGGGGGTTCCTCATCTTCCTCATTTCCAAAATTAAAATTGGGTCCAGAAGTTAAGTCAGTCATCATATTCTGATACGAGTTAGGTTCTTTAGTGTCGACATCAACCCCATGTGAAGTAGATGTCGACGCCGACCGATCAAGACTTTGGTATGGCAAAGGACCCCAACTTTGCTCACCATGCAAAAACCAATTATAATAATTGGCCATAAACCCATTCCTATACAAATGTACTTTCACGTCATCAGGTTTTATAAACCTCTGGTTCCGACACCTAAATTTTGAGCATGGACACCTAATGTTTCCCTCACTCATCCATTCCAAGTTACTAGTCGCGAATTCTATAAATGATTCAAGACCACAAAGATATTCTGGACATATCATGCCATTAATTGTTCTCGGACCATACATCCAACGTCGACTTGAATAACTCATATCAATCTGTTTCATATTAATAACAATCAAAGTTTAATTACATGCATTCGTTCCTATACAAATTCTAAACAAATATTAATATTTTTTTTAAAAATTCGACAGAGTTTCATTTAGATTTATCTTATACCAAATAATCAATCCAGATCCTAGTGCATCCATTTCCGATTTAATTTATAATAATCAAATCAGAACGCACAATCTAACAGCAAACAATAACCAACAATTCATCAACCCCAACTCCGTCCATATATAATCATATCTAAATAAAACATAACAATATTCCTAGATCGAACATCGATCATCTAATTACATGTAAGAATATCGAACATATATGCAAAATAAACTTAACAATAGTCCTAGATCGAACATCGATCATCACATGTATAAATATCTAGCATTTAAAATAAATATAATAATGCAATATGCATAAATTAATTTAAAGTACATACATTAGTTGTAAGTAATCCTTCCAACTTAGTGTATAGCTTTTTCTCAACCGTTGATAAAGTACCTACAATTAAATTAAAGTATTAATTCAAATATAAATCAAATATATAGTGCAAACACATTAATATAATATATAAATACAATAATAATAATTTTTTATAAAAATTAATAGAATCATAACATTATTAACTAAATATAAATTGATAAATATCATACAAATTATTAACAAACACTAATTAAATAATAATTAACCTAATTAAATAAATAAACAACCAATAATTAAATAATTATTACTACTAATATGTCAAAATATTAACATTATTAACCACTAGTTAATTAAACAACTAATAAAATTATTAATAAACTAATAATTAAACAACTAATTAATTAAATAATTAACTACTAATTAAACAACTAATTAATTAAATAATTAACTACTAATTAAACAACTAATTATATAATTACTACTAATAATTCAACAAATAATTAACTTTAACAACCTAATTAATTATATACACATATACATACATATACACACAATATATATACATATACATATACACACAAATAATATATATATTGAAACAAAATTTACACAATTTAACCGATTAAAAAGAAAAAAATTAACGTAGAAATGTAATTAACCTCTTGAGGAGCAAAGCCCGACCGATTGAAGATATTTTTCCGGCACCAGATGGCGGCGGCGGCGGACCCACGGCGCGGCGGCAGCAAATGGGGGAGAAAAGAAGGGTTTTCTGTTTTTTGGAAGGAATATGTGAGCTATTTATATTGGCAGGAGGCGAAGGCAACGCGCTCGCTAAGTGGAGAGGGGAGCGCGCTCGCTGAGCCGCGAGGGTTTGACCCTCGGCTCGGTCTCGATTTACGTGTAGCGAGGGCAGACCGCTCGCAAAACCGGCGAGCGCATAAATGCTCGTAAACCGGCGAGGGGTAAGCCCTCGTCTCGGTCCGGTTTATTCTTGGCGACGGCTGGCGCTTGCCAAACCGGCGAGGGTTCGAACCCTCGCAAATTCGCGAGGGATTTTTGCTCGCTCACTTCGTTTTGCCCTTGTTAATTGAAGAGGGTTACTTTTCCCTCGTCTCGGCCCTCTTTAAATTACAATTTTCTGCCCCCTCGCTAAAGCCCTCTTTAATTTTATTAATTAAAGAGGGCCCCCAACCCCCTCACTAAATTCCCTCTTTAAATCATCATTTTTTTGTAGTGCACGTATATATTTCTTACACACACTACTAAGAGAGAGGGAGCCTTAAAATGTGGGTTATGATTCAGTTTGCTGAAAATTTGTGATAATTTCTCAATTTTCTAGTGGATTTGGCGCAGATAAGCGGCGGCAGAGCATGTTCCGTGGCTGAGGAGCGACTTCCGGCGGTGGTGCAAGCGGCAAAACAAACTGTG
Source organism: Prunella vulgaris (assembly GCA_026898435.1). NCBI lineage: Eukaryota > Viridiplantae > Streptophyta > Magnoliopsida > Lamiales > Lamiaceae > Prunella > Prunella vulgaris. The sequence goes on along the minus strand of JAPKLY010000621.1, from coordinate 65,286 downwards.
GCGCGATTTTCGGAATCTCAGATGGGAATTTCTTTTCCTTTTCTTCCTTGGAAATTTTTTTAATTCTTCTATTTTTTTCGGAATTTTTTTTTTTAAAAATACTTATTTTTTAAAAAAAATTGAAGAAATCAACATGTGGAGCATCAAACTTATTATATCCCATGACCAACAAAGGAAAATCTAATTAAAAATTAAATTTGAGACAAACTATTTTATCATATATAGTTATAGAAAGATCTGTCATTTAAATTCATTATAATAATACACCTCAATCTATTCAATCAAATCAGCCCTAAAATACATTATTGAAACCAGACGACAAATTGCATGTGACGAAGATCTTATATATAATGACAGTTTTGTCCAACTCTCTAATGCATGAGAAAACTTGCATCCACTCCATTATATTTATTGACACTGACAAGGCCAAAGCTTTTTGTCACTTTAATTTGATTAATTGTGGCAGGCAAAAGACATCAATGAAAGCGTGGTATAATAATATAAAATTATGAAGTCATTTTAATTAGGTTTCTTTTTTTAATTATTGTAATTTTAATTTTAATTTATGAAATTATGGTAATTTTGAGGGAGTATGAAATTAAGTAAACATGTGAGTTAGATTGATGATAACGTGAAAAAGAAAACGTGAGTCAGGATGACGATCCCTGACAAAGTATAATTAATGTCCTATTTTGGTCAATAATCGTGGGTTTTTGGTTCAAGTTTTTGTTTTTACTTAATTTCACTCTAAACTATACCATAATTTCATAAAATAAAATTACAATAATAAAAAAAAAAAAACCTGTTAATTTGATTTGAACATTTTGATCGTTTTGTGCATTAATTAAGTAGTCTCACTTCCTCCCTGGAACTGAATATTAATCCTTGTGTGGTGGGACTCGACCAGATTTCAGTCTTGGCCCAAATTAAGTAATGTTGAGTCCATTAACTTCAAACAATATATTAATTGGGAGTACTATTATTAGTGTGTTTTTAGCAATAACTATTAATTATGCATTAAAATTCATAAAATATAATTTATTTTTTTATGTATATGTAAGTAAAAGTATTTAAATTTCGATCGTATAATTAACGCCAATAAATAATCACTTTTATATAATAAAATATTAAAATTTAAATTTATAATTTTATATCTCCAATATATATATTTAATTAAATATCTTAGATGACTAATAATTTGATTTATATTGTTTTAAAGATAAATTAAAAAATTAAACAAAATTGAAATTGTTGACATAAAGTAAAAAGTAATATACTTTTTATAAAATTAGCTTATTCACTGTGAACTCTTTATTGGAGGGTGAGCCTCAATATTGCACCACAAAGCAAGTGCACTACACTTACTTAAATAAACACATATTTTTCTCTCTCTTCAACTTTATTTTAGAGTAATTTTATTTTTTGAAAAATGTCGACGTGCTTATTGAAATTAGGTCAGCCACGCACATTAGTTGATACTCCCACTGTTCATGAAACTTTTTCTCATTTCATAGTTAGCACGAGATTTAATAAAAAGTAATATTATATTGAAATGATAGATAAAGTAAGAGAAAAATGAGAATATTGTGGGGCCCGAACTTTTATTATGAGTATGAGTTGTTTCCAAATAAGGAAATGAGAAAAAATTTTGTGGACAAACAAAAAAGGAAAATGAGAAATATTTTGGTGGACAGATGGAGTAATTTTTAGAGCCAAATAACACTAAATTTAGTGGGTCCAAAAATTAATTACATGCCTTTCAAAAAAAAGAAAAGAATTACATGTGACGATTATGACAGTTTTGTCCAACTCTTTAACGCATGCATGAGACATGGCCTGGGAAAACAGTGCAGCCACTCCTTTATTTTGATTAACAGCTCACAAGGCCAATGCTTTTTGTCCCTTATTTAGATTAAAGTAGACCTCAATGGAAACGTGGTACTCCCTCCGTCCCAGACTAATTTACACATTTTCCATTTTTTGTTGTCCCAAACCAATTTGCACACTACTTAAAAGGAAAACATCGATTTGTGTGCACACTCACAAAACTTTCCACACATATTACCCATACACCACTACTTTATTAAAAAATATATTTTTCTTAAACCGTGTGCCATCTCAGGGGTGCAAATACCCTGGGACGGAGGGAGTATTATATATATGGTCCTCATTTGACTTGAATAGGGAATTATGTGAGGCGTTGTTTGCATGGATATGGTTAAGGGGTGGGATAGATATTATTTGTAATCCCAATGACCAAGGAAAAAAATTGTCAGACATCTATCTCAACTCTATTTTCACATTTATTTTATTTAAAAATATTTTATACTCATAAAAGTTATATAAATATTTTTTTTATTTAATTTTAAACTCACATATATTCTTTTGTTGGTTCGTGCATTATTTTGAAGTGTGAAATTACGAAACTAAGAGAGTAATAGTTGTAAGTCATGAGTGTTTCTCCTGTGCACAAAGGTGCATGGTATGCACCCTTAATTTTTTACTATTTTCAGATCAAATTTTCTTCCGCCAAGTATGTATACCCGCTGCCTTCTATATACAAATGAAACTATTCCATTTTTTTGTTTTCATTTTTTCTGAAAGCAACTATTCCAAAAATATATTATTTAGTTGTATTATTTAATTGTTTATGATATACAAAATCCACGTATTATTTAATTTAATGCTTTAAAATGTATTATTTTCCAATTATATCACGTTACTATAATTTTGTTATATATGTCATATGGCATCAAATTCATTTATGAAGCCAAAGTTCTTCAATAGTAACTTGTAAGTTTGACATCGAAGAATTTTTTCAAAATTTTAGTCTCTTTGCTCAATTCATTTTATTTACAATGCTCAACCTCAGCATAACCATTGTTTGACATAAAATTATATAAAAAATTGGTTTTGAAAATTACAATCGTCTCACTTTGATTGGGTTGGATTTACTTTCTCTTGGGGTATTGTGAGTTGGTCTTGAGGTATTATAAATTATTCTTGAGGGTATTATGACTTGTTTTTGGGGTATTTATTTATATTTGTTCTTGGGGTATTGCAATTTGTTCTTCGGGTATTGAGAATTGTTCTTCGGGTATTGTGACTTAATTCTTGGGGTATTGTGATTTGTTCTTCAGGTATTGTTATTTATTCTTCGGGTATTGTTATTTGTTCTATGGGTATTGAGAATTATTCTTGGGGTATTTACTTACAGT
>JAPKLY010000621.1:0-62058 GCA_026898435.1 Prunella vulgaris | reverse complement strand
GTATTGTATGTTGTTATTGAGGTATTTTTGTATAGAGTTGTTCTTGGTATATTATAATTTGTTCTTGGGTATTAAAATTTATTCTTTGGGTATTGAGAATTGTTCTTGGGGTATTGAGAGTTGGTCTTTGGATATTATAAATTATTCTTGGGGTATTGTTACTTGTTCTTGGGGAATTTATTTATATTTGTTCTTGGGGCAGTGATTTGTTTTTCGGGTATTGTTATTTGTTCTATGGGTATTGAGAATTGTTCTTGAGGTATTTAATTAGATTTGTTCTTGGGGTATTGTAAGTTGGTCTTGGGGTATTTATTTACACTTATTCTTGGGGGTATTGTGATTTGTTCTTGGAGTATTATAAGTTGTTTTTTGGGTATTGTATGTTGTTATTGGGGTATTTTTGTATAGAGTTGTTCTTGGGGTATTGTAAATTGTTCTTGGGGTATCATAATTTGTTCTTGTGATATTATAATTTGTTCTTTGGGTATTATAAATTTATGAAATTTTAAAATAAAAAGTTTAGCTCATATTTTTTTAGAGGGATTTTATATATTATTATATATGCATTAATTATAAATAATTAAATTAAATACCCCATCTATTGAATGAAGAGGTTTTACAAAGTTGAAAAATTAACAGGCATATATTTACATAATTATTGGCATAAATTAAGTGGTGTCACAGCTGAATTTAATTTGTAAGCATGGAAACTACTTGAGCAGCTCAGGTTTTACAAATTCGAAGGCGTGGAGCTGACAAGCATTGCATGTATGCATGCATGTGATACCATACTTCAATAGATAAGATGAGAATGAAATTAAATTGGACAGAGACAATAAGAAGACATGGGAAGAACAAGCAAAATGGATGAAGCCGTAGTTCACTGGAGCAGCTTATGTTGTCCACAATTATTACTAATACCCATGAACAAATATGGAATACCCAAAGAACAAATATGGAATACCCAAAGAACAAACACTTCAATACCCAAAGAACAACTCTTTAATACCCAAAGAACAACTTGTTATACTAAAAAACAAATATTTGCAGTACCCCAAAAACAACTTGTTATACAAAAAAATACACAGTGCGGCGTGTACTGTGTGTTTCTGAAAATATCAAATTAAATTCAAAATTAAAGTAAAATCAAGGTGCATAGTATGCACACGTGTGCATACTAGAATTTGCGGTAAATCATTGATTATATAATGCAATTATGTATATGAATAATACATGAGATTAATCAGGGACCAATTATGCAACATTTCTTTCGATCCTTCTTTGCTTTCAGTTGATTCGTATTCATGATTAAATTTTACGTTGTCTTGATATATATATTAATAAATTCGGTAAACTACTTTGATTTCAGTCTCTTAATCCTTAATTTTGTCCAAATATGATTTCAGTCTCTTAACTTTAAAATTTTTTAATTTCCCATTTAACTACAGATTATGTTTGTCCTATGACCAATTATCACAGCTGGTATTTCAGCAGATTATGTTAAAAAGTATATATTTTAACAACGAAAATTAAAGTAAAATCATGAAAACATTAATTAAAGGTAAAAAATCTGAAAAAACAAATAACTAAAAATAAATAAAAAATCTGAAAAAAACAATTAAGCAAAATCTAATGTTGATAGATATTATAAGATTTGCAGGATTATGTATGTCGATAACAAAGAGAGCAAAATGATTATATTTCAATTAAAAATGACAATTAATACTTCGACACATTAGGAACAAAAGAGACAGAAATTTCACTTTGCATTAATCCAACACTGAACAACATGAGCAAGTGCCTTTGTGGAGGATCCCTCTGGCCTCAGAGCATCTTCTGCTGCACATTTGAGTTTCATCATCCTCTTTCTAATTTCAATTCCTTCTTCACCTTCCATCACCTCTTTCACCACTTTCGCAATCTCTCCTCTCTCCACAACGCCATTCTCATTCTTCTTTACCCGTATTGCTCCCTTCAATCCATCCGTCAAGAATACGGCATTCATCTTGTGCTCGAAGCAAAGCGGCCACGCCATCATCGGCACCCCAAAAACCGCACTTTCTAGAATCGAGTTCCAACCACAGTGCGTCAAGAACCCCCCAGTCGAGCCGTGGCTCAACACCTCAACCTGAGGAGCCCATTTGGCCACCACCAACCCCCTCCCTTTAGTCCTCTCCAAAAACCCCTCCGGCAGAGATTTCAAAGGATCTTCGTCACCAATAGAGTCCAAGTACGCGGTTGCCGCGTTCTCTCGAGGGCTTCTGACCACCCAAAGAAACCGCTGCCCGCTCATCTCCAGCCCAAATGCCAATTCCCCCAATTGCTCCAAAGACAGAGTCCCCCCACTCCCAAATGACACAAACAGAACTGATTTTGCTGGCTGATCATTCAGCCATTTCAAGCCTTCCCAGTTTGATTCTGTCCCCGAGCTTCTCCGAACAAGCGGCCCCACGGCATACACTGGGGGTACGCCTGCAGGGCGGCGCAGTTCTAAATCGGCGAAAGCAGCCGATTCCAGCTCAAGGAAACTGTTGGCAATGATGCCATCCGCGGAGAAGTTTTTCTTGCTGAGATCGAGCATCCATTTATAGATTTCGCTGCTCCTATCCGTCATTGAGTCAGGCAAGTCCTCAACTTGTAATAATAAATTGCCTGGCAGCACCAAATCTCCGTACGCCGAATCAGAGGAGGAATCCAGGGCGGGCAGGTCCATGGAGAGTGACATCTCATTTGCTGCTATTACATAAAAAATGTAGGCCGGGATTGAGAATTCTCTGGCTACATCGATGGCGTAGGGCGCAAAGAGGTCCACCACAAGGGCAGTGGCAGGGGATTCCAGATTAGCCAAGGCGTCGCGCAGGAGCGGAAGTGAGCGGCTGACGCGGATTGGAAGCAGAGCCTCGGGGCCAAGGTCGTCCGGGAGGTCGTCAGTCGACACCGGAGTGAGGAATAGTGGAACGATTGAGGAGGGAATATGGTGAAGAAGGGACCTCTGGGGTTCCATGGAAGAACCATCGTGAGGGAGGATGAGTGTGACGTGGCAATTGTGGGTGGAGACGAGTAGTTTGGCGAGTTCAATGAAAGGGATGAGGTGGCCTAGAAAGCCCGGAGGAGGGAGCAATGCTATGTTGAGGTGAGTGGCTTCCATGGTCAGAAATTTGCAAGAGTTAATACAATACAATACGATTTTGAGAATAGAGTGAGAGACAAAGAGCTGCAGGGGAAAGCATTTATACCTGTTGCATAGATGTGGAGACGCGAGTACCGAGGCAATACAATATAATTTTGAGAATACAAATATTTAATTAATTTTAAGGTGCGATTCATAAATATACATATGTTACTTATATTTTATTATATATAAATCTAAAAGCTGTACTTAAAATTTGAAAAGTTGTGAATTAAAAATGAGTGTTACATAAATAATATTAGGAATCCAATATAAATGATTGTTATATTATCAATTTAAACTGCACCACGTAATAAAATTCACACTAAGTTGAATTCATGTAGTAGATCCCCTGCTAAGTTTATCATGTAGTGAGTTTAGATTGTTCTTAATTTGAGGTGGTCAGTGATGAACACTAGGGATGACAATGGGGCGAATCTGAGACGGGTTTGGCTAGTCCCAGGACCCGCCCCGCCAGAAATTCTTTTGAACTCGGGATCCGCCCCGCCCATCTTAATTTGTAGTTGGACCCGCTCCACCTCGTGAATCCGGCGGATTTTACCCACCCCGACCCGTTTACCTGCCTATATTTTAGTTTATTTTTATTATGCATATCAAATGCATTACACAAAATATCTTAAATTTTAAAATATAACATCAATATTCATTTGAATGGTTTAAACAACAATAAATACACAAAATACTTATTTCATGTTTTAACATATTAAATCATACATATATTGTTAATTGAAAATTATGATGATTAAAAAAATTAATGAAACCTAGTTTGTACAATTTTTATTCATGATTTTATAAACATATCTAATTTAATATTTTAATGAATATATTAACTAATAGCTTCATTTTAAATATATTTAACTATACATATATAATATAATGTATTCATTTATTTATATTATTTAATTATGTAATATATATATTAACTATATATCTGATATTTTAATTATATATATAAATATATATATATAAGGGTCGGGTCCGCCTAATATCAGGACCCGTCCCAGACCCAATGAGTTTTTAGTCAAATGGGTCTAAACTCACCCCGCGACTCATTTGATCAGATTTTTACCCGGCCCGTTTGTGGCGGGTCTGGATTTGAACCCGTCCCATTGTCAATCCCTAATCAACACGTAACTATAAAAGATTAAGATGAAAATATTGAAGATGAGGAACAACCAATTAGAGAATATGAGTGATTCGGGTGAAACTTGCTTGAATTTAGTGTGTTATTATTATCTATTTTTATTTTGTTTCATGTTTTATTTTCTCAATTTTGATAAATTGCATTTAATTTGGAAAAAAGTATGTGTTTTGCTATTTTGTAGGTATAATTAGATTTTGTTTTGGAAGCAAACACTAGCCTATAATTTGTGAAGTAAGATTGAAAAGAAGTTGGGCTCACTAAATTTAATAATTAGTGGGCCAATTATAAGATGAAGAGTTTTGGCCCAAATTATGCATTTGATAGTTAGAGCATGCATGCAGCCCGTTATACGAAGCCCAAATCATGGCTTATTAAATTCATTGAAGTTGGAAGTAAGAATAAGGCTTATTAAATTTGGAGAAATCAGTAATAAAAATAGCCTTGTAGTCAGGGCTCTCTGCTTTCTTAACACCCTCTAGAAAACTGTCCACAGTTAGCCACCTTCCGAACTCTCTGTCGCTCAGTATCCTGGAGCAGTCTTTAACTCCTTGAAAGGCGACCTCTCGCATCTTCGACGCCATGCCAGCAAGAATATGCTCCATGCCCTGGCTCTCCTCTGCTGTTAACTCCAGGAAAGTTTCCACCACCCATGTGCCGCAAGAATGTTTTGACAGGGGCGGAATGGTCCTTTCGCGGACATTGACAACTTGGCCGACGAGAGAAGCTCTCGACTTTCCGTGCTTTTCCCGGTCCGCGCGTAGCACTGCAGACACCATCACCACCCTGAAGAAGTAGAGCATTAATAATAGTATTATTCTTAGTAAAGACTTGGTGGACTATACTCAAATTCGTCCAATAATATTTTACCTTTTCAAAATGGTCCATTTTCTATGTTGAAATTGTGTCAATGACCAATCTGACAAAAAGATGTCAATTTACAAGATTAGATACATGTGAGACTAAATTGATTATACGGTTCATTTACTCATGGTATATTATCTGGTGGATTTGTGGAGCCCATCTCAGTTACTTTCTAATGGAAAATATGACTCAAATTTTATATTATGAAATTCATTTATTAATAAAATAATTAATTACAAGACTGACATAATAAAATTGATGATTTCTATAAAAGACATTTTTTGTTGATAAATAAAACAGAAAATAGTAATAAATTTAATGGACCGAGGGGTAAGAAATATATTTAACACCTGGATGGGGGGAGCTCGATTCCATTTGATTTCCAAGTGGTTTCCAGCATTCCTCTGAGTCGAGACATGGCATGTTTATCAAATATATATCTCCGGAAAACGATACACATTTCTAGAGTTCTCGACTCCTGAAATTGATGAGGTGGGGGGAGTCGAAATTCGGGCAGATGGCCAGCCCGCCCTTGGTAGCATTCGCCCAAGCTGCCAGGAATATGCCGACTGAGGTTGAGTCGAAAATGCGGTGTGACGCGCAAACGCCCTTAGCCAACCCCCCACATTCAAACCTGTTAAAAATGTGAGATTATTGTAATATTTGATTGATGTCACAAATTTTCTGGCCTGATGAATGAATCACAAATTAGCAATTAACACTAACCAATTATTTAAATATGACCAGATCACACTGCAAGAGAACTGATCTTAATCTTAATCTAATGATAGATTTCTTGTCATTATTAGCTGTTAGTATTACAACCAAATTAATATCGTTTAATAAAAGAATTAATATTGTTAAAAAGGAAATTTCTTTTTTTTAAGGCCAACAGGTTAGGGGGTTAGTAAAACGAGGTCCATAAATTTGAGGTCTGGCAATTTAAGGACCGCTGTTTTTTATCTTGGCAAATTAAGGACCATAACTTTTCAACTTGGCAATTTAAGGACCGCATCTTTTTAACTTGGCAAATTAAGGACAAAATTTGCCTGTATGAGCTCTAGTTGCACTGAAATTGCACGAGATTGACACTTAATTTCCACGTCCCACGTGTAGAATTAAGTCTGAAATCGTCCATCACGTGCCAATCTCGTGCAATTTCAGCCTAACTGGAGCTCATAAAGGCCAATTTTGTAATTTGTCAAGTTAAAAAGATGTGGTCCTTAAATTGTCAAGTTAAAAAGTTACGGTAGTTAATTTGCCAAGTTAAAAAGCTGCGGTCCTTAAATTTCTAGCCCGCAAACTTACGGACCTCCTTTTGCTAAACCCCCTAACCTGTTGGCCTTAAAAAAAATTTCCCTGTTAAAAATTCACGCAAAAAAGCAAAAAAGTTTCGGTCTACTACTCTCTCTATCCCCAATATTTGTTCACACTTTTCATTTCTTTCCGTCTCTATTCCCGTCCCCCTTTAAATAAATATTATTTTATCATTATACTCACAAACAATACAATATTTTTTAGTGGACTCCACAGTTATTCCACAATTATCTTATTGGTAAATTGCACAAACGGTTCTATTAGAATTTGTGCTCATGAATTTGATATTTTTTAATATAAATCGTCCCATAAGAAATAATTGATTAAAATGAGATCAAATCTATTGAACACAAATTCTCATGGATCCATATGTACAATGCATTTCAACAGGTGAAACTAAATATGCTAAAAAAATAATTAAAAAAAAACATGAAACCAGATGCGCTGAGTACAAATTTCTATATAATCAAAAGTGCAATTGACCCATGTCTTACTTTATCTATATAATCTCATTTTTCTTAAAACTCATGTCCACGCAAAGGAGAATAAATATTGAATACGAAAGTACTATAATAAGTTTAGTGTATCAGACCTATTGATTTGGATTGCCAGCATGGGATCCGTGGGCTCGTCACACGCACCGATTTCTACAGGTAGCAGGCGGTTGAGCTGCTCGGGTTCCAACTTAGCGGCTCCGACGAGCTGATTGAGCTTGCAGTCAGTCGAATACTCAGCGCCTTGGTCATGGCAATCAACTTGGTGGTTTTCTTTGTTGTATCTACCGGCAAGTGGGTAAAACTGGGGCAAGATCTTAGCCAGTGATTCCTCTAAGGTGCTGATTTGATCTCCTTGACCGTCGGATGAGGAATAGTAGAGGATGCGAATGACGTGCATCGATGGGTTGATTTCATCCATGAGAGAGATCTTGTATGTGCGGAGGCGCAGCGGCGTCGGCTTCCATGGTTGCACCAGCTTCCGGCTTAAGGACATTCACCTTCATTGTAGCTGCGAATTTTTTTATCGGTATTTTTATTGCAAGAGTATAGAGGGGTACTTAAACAGAGGAGGAATCCAGCCTATTTAGGAATTTTTATAATTTTTTGTAGTTTGCCTGATTTAAATATTAAAAAAAAGTCCAACTAGTAAAAGTTTAATCTTCTAACATTTAGGACGGTATTTAGATTTAAATGTTGGAAATATTAATTTTTTGACAGGCCTCAATGAGCAATTTATTGTATTTTAGTGTTTCATCTTGTACTATATCACCAGATGTCATTTGTTATTTAACAATTTTTTTTATCTCATTTAAAAGTTTAAACTGACATAAAAATGTGCAATTGAAATGAATTAATTCGCCTACACTTTCCTAATTCATAAAATGAATTTCTCTGTGAGGAAAAACTCATAAAGTGAACAATTTAATAGATTTGAATCTCCATAAACAAATTCATCTTATTTAACACTAAATTAATTCGCTTATATTAATATCCTAACAACATGTCTTAATAGGAAATATTATAAAAAAAAATTATGAATTCCTTAGAATAGGTGAGCAAATCAATATATTTTTAAATTGATTGTACATATCTCTATAATTTTTTTATTTTATGTTGTACGGATTTTATATGTAGTGGATTGTTAAGTGTAAAGATAAGCTGAGTTTGAGTACTGAAAATGAGTCAGGAATCCTGATCCTGAGTATTGGATCCGGAGGAATATTCCTGAGGAAAGCATCCTGAGCCTGAGCGAAGACTTGATCCTGAGTCAGGAGTGTTCTGATCCTGACACTCATCCTGAATGTCATCCTGAGTGGTCAGATCTGTGAAGACACTAAAGACTCAGTAGAACTGAAGGCAAATTCTGAGATATCATCCTGAGCTGAGAATCACCTACTCCCTGAGTCACTCAGCATGAAGGCGATCCTGAGCTGACAGTTATGAAAACAGAACATGGCAAAGGCGACTTCACCAGAGTGATAAAGTCGGTTATTTGGGCAGCTGGCGGAGCAATCTCATTGGACGCCGGAACAGTTATTCAAGGCGGTTATAACCATACGAATCTCGTTGATTGGTTAAGAGCTCAAAGGCGGTTAAGGGTCTGATCTATAAATATGTATTCATTCCAGTTTTTCAGAGAGTGCTTCATTCTAAATCTTAGAGAGAGAAAGTTTGTATTCTGTAAACATTATTCATCGATTATTGAAGTGAGCCAACCCCATCCGTGGACGTAGATCAATTTGATCGAATCACGTAAATTGCTTTGTTCTTTAGATTTCCTGATTATTTCTATTGAGAGTGTTCATCAGACAAGTTCTTACAATTGCTCTGAAAACTTCAAGTCTTATTGAGTTTGATTCATTCTCGGACATTTACACAATAATTGGTGCCGTCTGTGGGAATCGGAGGAGGAATCGACTGGTTAATCATCAATCATGGCATCTACCAAGCTGGAATTTGAGAAATTCACTGGAGCAAACAATTTTTTTTTTGTGGAAGATCAAGATGAAGGCTCTCTTGACTCATCATGGGCTGGACAATGCTTTGAAGCCTGAAGATCAATGGCCATCGTCTTTATCAAAAAATCCAAGCAAGAAACAAGAAATATTGGAAAAGGCACATAGCACAATCATCTTGTGCTTGGGGGATAAGCCTCTGAGGGAGGTGCGCAAGGAGAAGACTGCCATTGAGGTTTGGAGTAAGCTGGAGAAGGTGTATCAGACTAAGTCTGTCACCAACAAGTTGTTCATGAAGCAGAAACTGATGTCATTCAGGATGAATGAAGTGAAGGAGTTGATTGAACAACTTGAGGAATTCAACAAGGCTACTGATGATCTTGAGAACCTGGGAGTGGAAATTGATGATGATGATAAGGCTTTGATGCTCCTGAATTCTTTGCCTAAATCCTTTGAGAATTTCAAGGATACCTTACTATTTGGGAGGCAGGATAAATTGCCCTTTGATGATATTCTGGGTGCGCTGAAAACAAAGTCTATTCAGCTACAAGCTGATAAGAAAAATTCAATTCAGGCTGAAGGATTGAATGTCAGGTTCAAGAAGGACAAGAAAGATTTTCAGAACAAGAAGAAGAAGAACACAAAGGGGCCAAAATCTGGTGATTTTGTTGAGAAGAGGAAATGTTTTGCTTGTCACAAAACTGGTCATCTCAAGAAGAATTGCACTGACAGAAATAGGAATCAAGGAGAAGAACAAAAGGCTGATATAACAGTTGCTGCTGAAGGTGGATATGATAGTGTTGAGGTGTTAACGGTTACTAACCTTAAACTGAATGATGAGTGGGTACTAGATTCTGGATGTTCATTCCATATGTGCCCTGATGAACCATTATTCAGGGAGTTGAGGAGGTTTGATTGAGGCTCAGTTGTGCTGGGCAATAATCAGACATGTAAGGTGAAGGGGAGTGGTTCTGTCAGGTTGAAGCTACATGATAGAGTAGATAAGATACTCTCAAATGTGAGGCTGGTGCCAAAACTGAAGAGAAATCTGATCTCCCTGGGTTCACTGAATCAACTGGGTTATGAGTTCAACACTGAGGATGGTTATATCCTAATAACCAAAGCCAAGAAGGTATACATGAAAGGCAAGAAAGTCAATGGGTTGTATATCCTGATTGGAAGCACTTCTTCAGGGTCAGCAAACAATGTTATGGACAGTACTGAGGCAATGATATGGCATAAAAGGTTGGGCCATATTGGAGAAATGGGGCTCCAAGAACTTTCAAAGCAAAGGGCATTTGGGGACGGAAAGGTGATGAAATTGGATTTTTATGACAATTGTGTCCTGGGCAAATCCAAGAAAATCTCATTCCCTAAAGGTAATAAGACTATTGATGCACCTCTGGATTATGTTCATTCTGATATCTGGGGACCAGCTGTTGTGGGAGCAATAATTAAATAATAAAATGGGCTCAGGCCCATAAATTTTTATATGAGGCCCAAACTCAATATTGCAAAGCTTGGAGCACGAGCAATGTACATGTCGACGAGCACGAGCAAGGTACATGTCGACGAGCATGAGCAAGGTACATGTCGACGAGCACGAACATGGTACATGTCGACGAGCACGAGCATATCCCAAGTCAACGCACCGAGAGTAATTACGCCAAAAGTGCAGCATAATTAGCACCGATCAGAGGCCACACATGGAAGCTGACATTTATTATGGAAGACTTTCCGTAATTAATTTTGTAACGGTTTAGTTGACCATCAGGGAGTAAAATGAGCACGTGCCATGTTTAGATTTATCTATAAATATGGCTCTAGGGCCATCATTGTAAGGATTCGAACCTTTACACAATCAATAGACTTTACTTAAGTCCCAACTCTTGCAATATAAGACCTGGGCAAATCTCGGCGTTCTTTACGTATTTCTGCACATTTATTCGAGTATTATTCATATTATTTGTTATCTTGATCCATGCCACATATGAAATAATTCAGGTAATAACAATTGGCGCTAGAAGGAGGGCACATATATCTCCAAATCTTCATCACGTATTTGAAGCTCATCTTCAAATCTTCAAGTTTGAAACTCAAATTTTAAAGTTTATCATCAAATCTTCAAACGACTTTCGAAGAAAATCATAGCAAGAAGATGACGAAATCGAAGGCTGCTACCACTTCTCGTAATTTTTTGCCCAATGCTTCTGCTGGATACTCCATGGCACCTCAAGAGGGGAATCCAACCCCCGAAAATGCATTCACTCCAAACCATGCCCCAGTGGCTGAGCGTGCTCAGTCCACGCCCGGGCATCGGACAAGGGAATTGATGCCTATTCCAATGCAAAACTTCGAATCCCTGAACAAGTGGATTCATACGTCCGATAGCTCCGGCAAAAAGCGAAAGAAATGAGAGCAGCAAGGAGTTCATCCTCTGCTCCTAGGAAAAGTTATAATTTCCGCCAACACAAGGTGAGAAAAACGGATGAGCAAGAGGGAAAAAGCCATGTGCAAGCAATGGAATCTCGTTCACAGCCAGTTTTCAATCGACTGGGTTCTGATCTTTCTAGAAGATCTTCTTCATGGCCTGCCAATCGGGAAATACCAAACGTGTCTTCCCTCCCTGAGTCACTAACGAGATCATCAAACTACACTCCGATGCAAATCTCGTATTCTAGAGGAACAGAGCCTAGTAACTTGGCCCGGCAGTAAATGAGCTTTGCACAGAGTGCGTTGCTAAGACACTATCAACCCCGAATCTCGGTTCATGATCGGTTGGGCCCAGCGAGTTTTCCACACTATGCTATCGGAGAACCTGTCGTTGAAATGGTAAGACCTAAGGCAGTGCAAGATGACCAACAATCCCTCCTCCACGCTTTACAAAAAAGGCTAGCTGAGGTGGAGGGTAAGGTGGAGTCAAGGGGTGAACCCTCAAAACGATTAAGCTATGACAATGAGCCATTGGCCATCGAGCTGGAAGAAGCCCAAGTTCAATCAAGAATAATTCCTTTTCAAGCTCCCCTCTACGAGGGAAAGACTGATCCAGAGACCCACCTTTCCAAATACATAATTTACATGACAGGCCGAGGTGCAACTGATGCAACGAAGTGTCGCCAATTTCCTCTCACTTTGGGTGAATTAGCCCACAAGTTGTATGTGAATCTTGCTCCTTGTTCTATTCATAGCTTCTCAGAGCTAGGGGAGAAGTTCGTATCATACTTTGTGGAAAAAATCAATAAACCAGAAAGCCGTCATCGTTTGATGAGAGTTAGACAACAGAAGAATGAGGGGGATGAGGAATACATTGATAGAATTGATGAGATCATCCTCGGTGGAGAGCCCGCCAGTGAGGAGTTGGCACTTCATTCACTTCTCGGAGGATTTAGGGTAGATTCCCCCATGTTTCGCAGTCTTACCAAAGACATCCCAACAACATATGCGGAATGTAGAAGACAAGCAGACGAGCTCATCAATCGCCAAAAACTGTTAGCACAAAGGTTGGGAGAAGTGAAAGAAGAGGAGAGGCAAGTAAAATCTACCTCTTTCAAAAAGAAGAATGGGGGTAAAGCGTCCAAAACTCCGAGAACCTTTAAAAGGTTTGACGCCGGTGAAGAGGTAAGCATAGTGGACAAACTAAATCAAACTCCGGCTTACATCTTCAATGCCATCAAGGATAAGAACATGCTTGAGCATCCTCGCCCACTACGGGATGTGCCACGTCGGCCAAATGATAAACGATTCTTCCCCTATCACGATAGTCCTGGCCATAATATGAGCAAGTGTCGTGATCTCCTCAGGCAACTGTGGAAGTTGTTTGAGGAAGTGAAGTTGAATGAGTTTGTCAAGTGACCAGCGCCGAGGCGAGATGATGTTGGACAAGGCTTGAAGAGAGAGAGAGGAAATCAACCTCCACCCCAGCAAGTTGGGGTGGTAAACCTAGAGGATGAAGATGATGAGTCTTCAGGCGAAGAGCCTCCTATTCGAGCTGGAGGAAATGTGCACATGCTCCAATCTGGTGGAGCCTTAGGAGGTCTTACTCCGGTGATCAACACTTCAAACAGAAAGAGGAAGGCTGAGTTGAGAGCACTTAACGAGGTAAATCTCGTTACACCTCCTGACCCAACCATCTCAAAAAGTTGTGTGATCTCATTTTCCAACGAAGATAGGGAAGGACTGCTATACCCAAAAAATGACACAATGGTCATTTCAGCAAAAATTCTTGGAATGAATGTTAGCCGCATCCTTGTTGATAATGGATGTTTCTGCAACATCATCTTCAAGATAACACTTGATCAAATGGGCAATCTCGCGAGCTACGTCAAGCCGTACAATACCGTACTCAAAGGCTTTGGAGATACTGCAGTCACAGCCTATGGAAGAATCAAAGTGGCAGTTGAGCTCATTTTCTGTAAAAATGACAAAGTAAGGATTACTAGGCCTATAGAATTTGTAATAGTTGATTTGCCAAATGTCTATAATGGCTTCTTAGGTCGTCCTTTTCTTGAGTCATTCGAGGCCGTAGCGTCCTCCTACTTTTATTGTATTAAGTTTCCCACCATTGAAGGTGTGGTTGGCACCATTAAAGGTGACCAAATAATGGCAAAGAAGTGTGTGAACTACCCCTATGAGTCTTTAGATTACGCTTTTTCTTTTCAAGATTTAAGTGTTAGAAATATTTACGAGCATAAACAAGCTGTAACCGCCGAGATGGACATAGAGTTTGATGAACTTGATAATCAAGTCCCCATGAACATCGATCAAGATTCAATTCAACACATAGTCCACGAAGACTCTTGCTCAAATAAAGATTGCTCAAATGATGATTTGGAACCAAGAATTGGATTTGAGCCAGCAACTCTCGACCTTGATCCCCGGCATGAAATAAAGGATCCAAGGAAGCTGAAAAGAGCAACTCCAGTAGAGGAACTTGAACATATTCCTGTTGATCCAACACGACCGGATCTCGAGGTATTGATTGGATCTCGAATCCCAGTGGATATGAAAGAGGAAGTAATTGAGTTCCTCAAGAGTAATATTGATGTATTTGCGTGGTCTCATCAAGATATGGTTGGGATTGATCCCAAACATGCATGTCATCATCTCAAGATTGATCCATGAAGAAAGCCAATCTCGCAAAAGCGTCGAAAGTTTGGCCCCGATAAATATGCTGCTCTAACAGAGGAAGTGAAGAAATTGCTCGACAATAAATTGATTGAGCAAGCTAGAGATGAACCTCAATGGGTAGCTAATGCCGTTCTAGTAAAGAAGTCCAATGGGTCGTGGAGATTATGCATTGATTTCACGGATTTAAACGATGCATGTCCAAAGGATCATTTCCCCATGCCCCACATTGACCACCTCGTGGACAATACTACCGGGCATGAAATGATGTCTTTTATGGACGCTTTTGCAGGCTATCATCAAATCCCAATGGCCGAGGAGGACGTGAAGCATACCTCTTTCCTCACTGAAAAAGATATGTACAGTTGGAAGAGGATGCCTTTTGGCCTTAAAAACGCAGGTGCGACATATCAAAGGTTAGTAAACAAAATGTTTGCTGATCAAATTGGCAAAACCGTCGAAGTTTACATTGACGACATAGTCATCAAGAGCCAGAAGAGAGAGGATCATCTCCACGACCTCACCGAAGTATTTTCGATCCTAAGGAGTTATAACATGAAACTCAATCTGAAAAAATGCCATTTTGGGGTAGAGTCAGGAAAGTTCCTAGGACATATTGTCAGCCAAAGAGGAATTGAAGCAAATCCAGAGAAGATAAAAGCCATCCTCGATCTCGGAGAGCCTACCAACATCAAGCAAGTTCAAAAGTTGACGGGGTGCTTGGCTTCCCTTAACAGGTTCATCTCAAGGTTGGGGGATAAGAGCAGACCATTCTTCAACACAATCAGGAAGAACAAATTTTCATGGAACAGGGAGAGTCAGTTGGCGTTCATAAGGTTGAAAGAGTACCTCGCTAACCCGCAAATTATCTCCAAACCTGTTCCTGGTGAAAAATTGTATCTATATCTAGAAGCATCAGAGTCGGCTCTCAATGCTGTTTTAGTTCGGGCTGAGGGACAGCAGCACCTGCCCATTTATTTCGTGAGTCAAGTACTTCATGACGATGAGCTACGTTATACTCCGCTGGAAAAATTGGCTTATGCACTAGTAATGAGTGTGAGGAAATTGAGACCATACTTTTTTTATCATCAAGTAGAAGTTCTCACTATTCTTCCACTCAGACAAGTGCTGCACAGGCCAGATACCAATGGGAGATTGCTCAAATGGTCGTTGGAGATAGCCCAATATGGGGTCTCATATGCACCACGTACGGCGATCAAGGGTCAAGCCTTGGCGGATTTTGTTGTTGAACTAACGTTTCCAATTAGCCCTACAAAATTGAATCACCCTCCATGGAAGCTATATGTGGATGGCTCTTCCACGAGTACAAGTTCGGGGGCAGGAATTGTATTAATTGGTCCAGATGGTCAATCCTTTACCAATGCAGTGCGTTTCAATTTTCAAACAACCAATAACGAGGCGGAATACAAAGCATTGGTTGGAGGTCTTGAGCTCGCAATGGCTGTAGGAGTCAGAAGATTACATATTTTTTGGACTCTCTTCTGGTTGTAAACCAGATGAAAGGCGAATACGAAGCCAGAGGTGAGCAAATAGTGAAATATCAAGACTTAGTGATTGAGATGTGCGAGAAGTTCGAGCAAGTCTTTATCGAACAAATACCTCGTGAGCAAAACTCTCAAGCAGATGCTCTCTCTAAGCTTGCAACTTCAGAAGGATCGGCAGACTTCTCAAATATCCAGCTAACAAGGTTAGCAAGTCCGTCAATAAACAGACATATGGTAGCGACGGTGGAGGAGTTTGAGGATAATTGGATGACATCCATCATCGTTTATCTCCGAACGGGAGCACTTCCAGAAGATCGAACAAAAGCTCGACAACTGGAAATGCGGGCAGCAAGATATGTTCTTTTTAGGAGATCAGCTCTACAAGAGAAGTTTTTCTTTGTCACTTCTAAGGTGTATCACACCAGAACAGGGGAGGAGAGTTTTAACTGAGATCCACGATGGGGTGTGTGGAAACCATGCAGGAGGGCAATCCCTCATCTACAAAACGATGAGACAAGGATATTTCTGGCCCACTTTGAGGAAAGACGCCATAACTTATGCTAAGGCTTGCCACCAATGTCAAATTCATGGACCGAATATCAAACTTGCCCCGGAGCAACTTACTTCCATGTATAGTCCATGGCCTTTCGCTCAATGGGGGATAGATATCATCGGTCCATTACCAACTGCTCCTGGTGGCCTAAAGTTTGCTGTTGTTGCCGTTGATTACTTCACTAAGTGGGCAGAAGCGGAACCTTTGAGCAAGATTGATCAAAGTCAAATGATCAAATTTATATGGAAAAATTTAATATGTAGGTTCGGGCTTCTGCAAGCAATAATCTCGGACAATGGTAAGCAATTTGATGGCTCTGAGTTAAGAGATTTTTGTGACAATTGGAAGATCAGAGAGGTCTTTTCAACACCTTATCATCCCCAGACGAATGGTCAAGTGGAGGCAGTTAACAAAATATTGAAACGAACTTTGAAGGCCAAACTCAAAGAGAGGAAGGGAAAATGGGCAAGCGAGCTTTCAGATGTCTTGTGGGCTTACAGAACAACCACAAGAAATTCGATGGGAGAAACCCCTTTTGCCCTAGCATTTGGTACTGAAGCGGTCATTCCATCCGAAGTAGCAGTGCCGAGCCATAGAACTTCATAAGAGTTTGGGGAAGAGAATGATATAGCAAGGAGAATTGACCTTGATATGATTGAAGAGAGACGACTGGCCTCAGCTCATAAAAATGCTACATACAAGCAGCAGTCGGAGAAATACTTCAATTCAAAAGTAAAGATCAGAAAATTCAGAGTGGGTGATTTAGTCCTCAAGAAAACAAATGATGTAGCTAAGGGTGTATTTGGACTGAACTGGGAGGGCCCGTTTAGAGTGACGAAATGCTTGTCCAACGGAGCATACGAACTCGAGCACCTAGATGGCACTCCGGACAAATACCCTTGGAATGCTGCTCTCCTGAAGAAATATTTTCAGTAGAATAGAAATATCTTGAAGCCCTAGAGGGCATGTATTTTTATTCAATGTTATTAATGTAAACGTATTTACCTTTACAGAATAATTCACAACATATCTTGCGCAAGCTTTTGACAAGTTAGCGAGCTCCAAGTATCTCGCACGAACTCTTTTGAGTTAGTGAGATGCAAGACGTATCACTTTAACTAGTGAAATCTTCAACCAAGGCAAACATGATAACGGTTGAAGCCAAAGTCGCTCAAGCTAAACGAAAGGCGAGCTAATTATCTTGCAAAATCATTTTAGTGTGAGGAGCAGCGGATTCAACTCGACAAATATGATTGACGAGAATAATCCATCAAAAGCAAAGTCCCTTGACGAGCTAATGATCTCTCAGTACGGGCAAAACAACTCGACCAATACGATTGACGAGAATAATCCATCAAAAGCAAAGTCCCTTGACGAGCTAATGATCTCTCAGTACGGGCAAAATTTTTATTACTGCAAGAAACCAATTTTGCAACAATGTAGTTGTATATAATGATGTAGATAACACAAGTGCAACCATCAAAAGTGAACGCCAAAATAAATGGAGTTCAAAAATCAAAGGGAAAGTAGATGTTCAAAATACATCAAGAAAAATAAAGACTAGAAAGCAAAGGAAGTAAAACAACAAATCAAATCAAAAGATGTCATCTAAGGATCAACATCGATGAACAGATAGTCGTTGTGCAGAGCAGAGATGACTTCAAGATTAGTTTGAGTAGTTCCGCTAGATGGGTCAATGACAGCAGGTGCAACAATACCCGGAACAACGTCGAGATCAGAAATATCTTCAGCTTGAGCGGTAGAGTTTTGCTCAACAGTGTCAACTTGATCACCCTCCATCTCTTCCACATCATCATCATCTTCTTCATCAACTTCAGGAATGTCTTGTCCCGGAAACAGAAGTTTGTCTTGATCGGGATACCAGCTTAAGTCAATTCCAAGTTCAGTCTGAAGATCAAGAATGCGCAGATAAAAACACGAGTGGAGAGGGTATAGAGTAACATAAGCTTTGAAACGATCTGCAAAAGCTTCTGTGGGAAGACCTTCACGAGCTGCAACTCGGATAGCATCTGCAAATGCAAGATAGTACGAACATCGACCAAAGAGCACTGGATCCTTAGTGGGATCTTCATCTTTAGTCTCAACCTGATCGTGCAGTTGTTTGAGTTTCTGAGTGGTCTCATCTTGTTCCTTCTGGAGGACATCAAACTTTCTTTGCAGCTCATCTATCTCTTTCTGGAGGACATCAAACTTTCCAGATTTACCAACTCAACATCTGCTTCGGCTCTTTTCTTTTCTTCAGTTGCTATACGTTGAAGGTCCTCCATTTCAGCAAGTTGCTTTTTCAAGCGTGCCTCAGTTTCTTTAGCTAAAGATTTCTCAGCCTCAGTTTTATGCACAAAGTCTTTCATAGCGGAAAAAGACTCGGAAAGCTCTTTGTTAGCCGTTTCGATAAGTTCCAAAGACTTCTTTTTGCGTTCTTGCAGCACTTTCAATTCTTCTTTCATGGCTCTGAAATTCTCAAGCTCATCATCCCTTTCAGTTATTGCTTGAGTAGTCAAGACAGCAGCACGAAGAGCGAACATCTGAGCGGTGAGCAGAGTATTATCCCCACAACTCTCTTGGATAACATCTTCAAGTTCATGGGTCCAAGCTCGAGGAATGTCGAAAATAGTCCGACGCAAATGACGTGGTACTTCTCGGCTAGTTGAAGTCCATTTGGAAGTCATGAAATCAAACAGCATCGGAGGACAAGGAGGATCTTTAGCAAAAAGCCTATATGGAAAATGTGATATGTCTCAAAGACTATTTTATATAAGCATTCAGAACTCGAGATAAATAAAGAGATTTTCCACGTTACCTCTGCACTAAATCGGGGTCGGACCCAAGGAAACTCCTCTCCAAAAGCTTTGTCCTCAATGAGGAGGGAGCAGTGGTAGAGATAGGAAGTGTAGGACTCTTTCCCTTATCTAAGTGTGTTGCCTGAAGGGGCGAATCTCCCACATCAATAACTTCCATGGGGTCTGGGGACGATTCACGGTTTCTTTTCGCACCCACTTGAGAGGTTGAATCGGGGCGAGTAGAGGCCGAAACTACCAGAGGAAGAGTGGAAGAGTCATCAAGTGGCACTTCTTCAGGTGTCACAGTCCTCGTAACCTATGACACTATAGCAGGAGCACTGTGATCAGGTTTTTTCTTAGGCGGACCCCTGACACTTCTTTTCCCTTTGCTTTTGGGTTTAGCAAAACCCATTTGTGCGCAGAAATCTGGAATGTCTTCCATTAGTTCATGAGGGCAAGAGTCGAAGATGGGTAAATCACCTATAATGATAAGAACAAAAAGCGCCAAAGGAAGAAAGTCAATTTTGATTTAGAAGAACCGACTCATCACATAAGTAGTTGTGATGAAAAATGTCAAGCCACTTACGAGGATCACGTCGGAGGTGATTCGGATAGCAGAACAACCTCGAGTCTAGTCGAGCAGAACAGACATTGAGGTTACTCACAAGTCTTTCTTCTTTTGGGAGCAAGTATATTTTTTCCAATACCACCCTAAAGTCGAAAGAGAGATCGGCCTCACTAGGAGAAGAATAAACTGCAATAAGAAGGAGTAATTAGATCAGTACTCGTTGAAAAAAACTGATAAAAAACATTACCTAATGATTTTAGTTTTGGAACCACAGGGATATCAAGCTCGACTCCGTCAGAAAACTGCACAGTTTTCCAACTCCCGGAAACCCAAAACCACTTTCGACTATCTGGTCTAGGATGGTGAAGCACAGCCTCTATAACTCGTTTTTTATGACGAGGCTCCAAGTAGATGTCACCATATCGTCACTTTTCCGAGGTCAATATATATAGATAAGTAAGCTCTCTTGCATTAGGAAGTCGATATAATCGAAGTTTCCCAAATATGATCAGAGTGCTTATGAGCTAATACCAAGACTTGGTCATCAACTGTATGGGGGCAATTTTTCAATATCTTAACACGTGTGTGATGGCCGGATGAAGAGGAAAGCAAAGGCCCGCCTCCATCATATCAAATGTAACTGCAACCATTCCCGCAGGTGGTTGATCCGCTCTCTCACTCGGGTAAGGATCATGAAAGTGAACGTCACTTGGCATATCCCATCTTTCTCGCCAAGAGTTGAGCTCATGTGGAGTTACAATACTTTGAATAGTATTGGAGTGCCAACGAGTTACATTTGGTCTGATGAACAGTTGAGTGCGAGGCATGGATTTGTATGGGTAGTTATCCAGATACTCGAGGAACGAGAAACTCAACGGAGGGCCAGCTATCTCATCAATAAATTGTTTCCACAACGACTATGCTCGCTCAATGTCGCGGTCAATAGCAGAAGACTTATCTCTAAAAGCAGGTTCTGTCGAATCAGAGTTATAGTCATCCACAATCTTCATTAAAGTGGATAAGTTAATCGAAGCATTCCCCGTCGATGTCGGCACTACAGTATCAAACTCGTCGTCCATGTCGCGAAGACGACTCAGGAGAGAGCGACCCACATTGTGCGAAGGTCCGGCCGCATTATCAACTCGTTTAGAGACTCTTCGAGACATGATTTTATAGTCAAAGACACAAGAATCAGATATAAAAACTTACTAAATTACTGCACGCAGAATCTTGAGAAATGGTGTCGCCTAAAAGTGAGTGCCTGCAGAAGACAAATTTATTCAAGTTATCGAGGCAGTATTCGCACCAAACAAAATAGTTCTTTGTCAGCAAAAGAATTAAGGTGGAGTGCAATTTACGGGTCACTGGACTGTACAAGCACAAAAGTCAGCCTAATGTAGAGGAATCGAAAGCATGGGCATATATGATTCTTGACAATAATGGAAAGATCATTAACTACAGTGGTGATCTCTGTGAACATCTTTAACGCCAGTCCACTTTTGTAGATGATTCTTAAGATTTTTAGCATATGGCAAACATGGTGAAAAATCCCCCAGTAGCTTTCAGCATCTCTCTTTACGAGAATATGAACCGTCTAAGCATGCATTAAAAGTATCTCTACCAGGAGCTTCAATATAAATATCACTTTCGCCACCAGACTGATAGAAAAATTCCATGCGGGTTTGGGAATCTTCAAGGATGTGACATATTAGAGCGGTCGCACATTGTCAAAGACAAGAAATAGACTGCTCGCAGGCAAGGACGCATGAATACTACACCAGGTTGAAATTTTTTCTATTTGTGGAAGAAATTCAAAAATATTCAGACAATTAAAATTTGGGCCACCCCAAATTTTAAAAATCGCAATTAGGATCGAGCACTTGGGTGGATTATTTTAAACTATCCTATTGGCTTGAAGATTCCAAACTCATATGTATTTCCACCGGGGCATCTTAGAAGTAAAGATATGAGTTTGAAATAAAGATGGCAGGCGGCAAGGAGATACTGAATTTTTGAATCTTTTCTGAGACAAGATTTCACAGTCTACGTAGTAGCAGTGAAGTCGTGTATATCTCGGGAAAATTAAGATTTTCATATCTTCATCTAGATGATTTAAAGTTCAGAGACATGCGAAGCGACATCAACGACTTCAGAATTTTCTCGGGCAAGACTTTGTACTCATCTCTACCAATTCAACTCTCGACTTTCTTTTAATGTGCTACACCTTGTAAAGTTAAGCACATCAAAAGTAGGGGGCAATTGTTGTGGGAGCAATAATTAAATAATAAAATGGGCTCAGGCCCATAAATTTTTATATGAGGCCCAAACTCAATATTGCAAAGCTTGGAGCTCGAGCAATGTACATGTCGACGAGCACGAGCAAGGTACATGTCGATGAGCACGAGCAAGGTACATGTCAACGAGCACGAACAAGGTACATGTCGACGAGCACGAGCATATCCCAAGTCAACGCACCGAGAGTAATTACGCCAAAAGTGCAGCATAATTAGCACCGATCAGAGGCCACACATGGAAGCTGACATTTATTATGGAAGACTTTCTGTAATTAATTTTGTAACGGTTTAGTTGACCATCAGGGAGTAAAATGAGCACGTGCCATGTTTAGATTTATCTATAAATATGGCTCTAGGGTCATCATTGTAAGGATTCGAACCTTTACACAATCAATAGACTTTACTTAAGTCCCAGCTCTTGCAATATAAGACCTGGGAAAATCTCGGCGTTCTTTACGTATTTATGCACATTTATTCAAGTATTATTCATATTATTTGTTATCATGATCCATGCCACATACGAAATAATTCAGGTAATAACACCAGCTAAGGTGGAGACTCATGGAGGGGGAAGATACTTCATGAAAGTCATTGATGACTTCAGCAGGAAAGTATGGGTATTCATATTGAAGCAGAAGAGTGAGGCCTTGGCAAGGTTCAGGGATTGGGTCAGTGAACAAGAAAACAAGAGAGGAAGATCCATTAAACATCTCAGGACTGATAATGGATTAGAGTATGTATCAGAGGAGTTCAACAATTTCTGCAAGGAAAAGGGGATCACTAGACATAAGACTGTTCCTGCAAATCCACAGCAAAATGGCTTGGCTGAGAGGATGAATAGGACAATCCTAGAAAAGGTCAGGAGCATGTTGTCAGATGGAAAGCTACCCAAGGTGTTTTGGGGGGAAGCATTCAGTACAGCTTGTTATCTAATTAACAAGTCACCTTCCTCAGCAATTGAGTTCAGGACACCTGATGAGGTGTGGTATGGGAGGATCTCGGGCTACAATAACATGAAGGTATTTGGTTGCTCAGCTTTTGCCCACATCAGGCAGGAAAGCTGGAACCTAGAGCACTGAGATGTATCTTCTTAGGGTATCCTAAGGGAGTGAAAGGATACAAGTTATGGTGCTTGGAACCTGGACATAAAAGGTGTATTGTCAGTAGAGATGTGACTTTCAACGAGAAAGTCATGGGATACAATTAGCCCATCAGCATACACGACTCAGATGGTATACTTTCAGGAGATGGATTTCAGGTTGAGGTGGAGACTCCTGAAAGGAACTCAGGACAAGGAATTTTTTAGGCAGGTGAAACCTCAGGAAGGACTCAAGAGGAGTCAGAGGAAAGTGATACTGACGACCATTCTGACCACTTAATTTCAGATACTGAAGGCCATGATCTCAGAAACTATAGTCTAACAAGAGACAGACATAGGAGAAGCATACACCCTCCGACTAGATATGTTCATGCTGATATGGTGTCCTATGCCCTGATAACCGCTGAAGAGGTGGAGCATCAGGAACCACAAAGTTATGCTGAAGCTGTGTCAGGTAAAGACAAGGAGAGATGGATATTGGCCATGACTGAGGAACTTCAGTCATTAGAAAAGAACAACACTTGGATCTTAGTGAACAGAGTTCAGGGACAGAAGGTAGTCAGTTCAAAGTGGATCTTCAAGAAGAAATCTGAAATGGGGTCAGGAGAAGAGAGAAGCTGAGATATAAGGCAAGGCTTGTTGCCAGAGGCTTCACTCAGAGAGAGGGGGTAGACTTCAATGAGGTATTCTCACCAGTGGTAAAACACTGTTCAATCAGAATCCTATTGTCAAAGGTAGCTCAGGAGGACTTGGAGCTTCAGCAGTTAGATGTCAAGACAGTCTTTCTACACGGAGACCTGGAAGAAACTATACACATGCAACAACCTGAAGGTTTTATTCTACCTGGGAATCAGGATAAGGTGTGTCTACTAAAGAAATCATTGTATGGACTAAAGCAAAGTCTGAGGCAATGGTACAAGAAGTTTGATAGTTTTATGATCTCCATAGGGTTTACAAGATGCAGGTATGATAGTTGTGTCTATCTTGAAAAATAATGGAAGGAAGTACTCACATATCTGCTGATCTATGTGGATGACATGTTGGTTGCAAGAAAGAGTCCTGAAAGAATTCAAATATTGAAGGTAAAACTGAGTAGCACATTTGACATGAAGGATCTGGGTATGGCTAAGAGGATACTGGGCATGGAAATTATCAGAGATAAGGACAAAGGGAGGTTGTTCTTAACTCAGAAGGATTACATCCTGAAGATACTCAGCAGGTTCAACATGCATGAAGCCAGAGTTGTATCTACACCCCTTGGTCAACAGTTCAAACTGACAACAAGTCAGTGTCCGAAGTCAGAAGAAGAGAAGGCACACATGAGTAAAATCTCTTACTCAAATGGGATAGGTAGCATAATGTATGCTATGGTGTGCAGCAGGCCAGATTTAGCACATTCAGTCAGTGTGGTCAGTAGATTTATGGCAAATCCGGGAAAGACACACTGGGAGGCTTTTAAGTGGATAATGAGATACTTAAAAGGAACTGAGAATCTGGGGTTACTCTTTGAGAAGACTAAGGATGGCACTCAACCACTTCAGGGATATGTGGACTCAGATTATGCTGGAAGCATTGATACGAGGAAATCCTTATCAAGATATGTGTTCACATTATATGGTACAACAATCAGCTGGAGAGCAGTACTCCAGTCAGTAGTGGCACTCTCAACTACTGAGGCTGAGTATATTGCGATGACTGAAGCAGTGAAGGAAGCAATGTGGCTCAAGGGTATGATTAAAGAATTTGGAATCAGATAAAAAGAAGTTGTAGTTCAGTGTGACAATCAGAGCACAATTCATTTGGTTAAGCATCAGGTCTTTCATGAAAGGTCAAAGCATATTGATGTCAGACTTCATTTTGTGAGAGATGTGGTGGAAAAGAAAGTGATTTCAGTGCAGAAGGTTTCCACTGAGGACAATGCTGCGGATATGCTGACTAAGGTCTTACCTATCTCCAAATTCAGATATTGCTTGGAGCTAATCAAGCTGCGGTCATGGGATGTACCATGACCTAGGTCCTGAGGTGGAGTGTGGAATGGGGGAAACTCACTTACTTTAAGGTGGAGAATTGTTAAGTGTAAAGATAAGCTGAGTTTGAGTACTGAAGATTAGTCAGGAATCCTGATCCTGAGTATTGGATCCGGAGGAATATTCCTGAGGAAAGCATCCTGAGCCTGAGCGAAGACTTGATCCTGAGTCAGGAGTGTTCTGATCCTGACACTCATCCTGAATGTCATCCTGAGTGGTCAGATCTGTGAAGACACTGAAGACTCAGTAGAACTGAAGGCAAATCCTGAGAGATCATCCTGAGCTGAGAATCACCTACTCCCTGAGTCATTCAGCATGAAGGTGATCCTGAGCTGACAGTTATGAAAACAGAGCATGGCAAAGGCGACTTCACCAGAGTGATAAAGTCGGTTATTTGGGCAGCTGGCGGAGCAATCTCATTGGACGCCCGAACAGTTATTCAAAGCGGTTATAACCATACGTATCTAGTTGATTGGTTAAGAGCTCAAAGGCTGTTAAGGGTCTGATCTATAAATATGTATTCATTCCAGTTTTTCAGAGAGTGCTTCATTCTAAATCTTAGTGAGAAAAAGCTTGTATTCTGTAAACATTATTCATCGATTAGTGAAGTGAGCCAACCCCATCCGTGGATGTAGATCAATTTGATCGAACCACGTAAATTGCTTTGTTCTTTAGATTTTCTGATTATTTCTGTTGAGTGTGTTCATCGGCAAGTTCTTCCAATTGCTCTGAAAACTTCAAGTCTTATTGAGTTCGATTCATTTTCGAACATTTTCACAACATGGATGAATTGAATAATTCATTCTCACATGGTACCGGAGCAAAGAAATATGAGATGAGATAATAAAATATATATGGGAAAGCAATCACGTTTTCATACATTGTTTAGATATTGGGCTGTGGTCAAACTTGTATCAAGAGTCATGAATACTCATTGACATAGATATAACATATTCTTTTTGTAAAAAACTTAAAATTAAAATATTTTTAAATTTACAGAATTAATATTAAAATATATAAATCATGTGGATCAATTCAATGAAGATATGTTATGGAACCTACAATTTTTTAATCTCTTATAAAATTTTTATTTTAATCTTCTAAATTAGTAAAAAGATAAAAATTAAAATATTTTTACACTAATAGGATTAATACCAATGTGTAATTCATTGGTACTAAATTTAAAATAAATACATGTATTTAGCGATCGAAAAGGCGGTCGCTATTTTATTTTGATATTAGCGATCGTTTTTTCGGTCGCTAATCAGTCGGAAAATGATTTTTTTGACCATTAGTCATCGTCGGTCGCTAATTTTCTGTCGGTAATTCGCCTATTTTTTTTGTTGTGACAAGTTATGGATTGCAATTTTTAATTTTTTTACAGCGACAACTGTGATAGGCTATATTACTAACATGCAGAGCCTAAATCATATGAATTCGTAAAGGTAAAACTAGGTAAACAACCACTTATATTATAATACATCAATCTCTTTATATATATAATTAAGAAAAGAAAAAACGCAGTCCTTGATAAGGGCTCTGATATGTTGTAATATAAATTTAGTGAACTAAAATCAAATTATAATGGAGACCTACGTGGTCGGCATTAATATGACCGCCTATATAAAATAAAATAGTAGAATTCTATTATAAAATTCATGATCCATCAATCTTTTCATACATATATTACAATTAAAAGAAATCACACTCATTGATCAGTGCTCTGATGACATAATATAATTAAATTTCGTTAAAGTGAAATCAAATTAATTAATAATGGAGACCCACCTGGTCGACATTAATCAGACTGCCAATATAAAATAGTAGAATGTGCGCAAAGGAAAGCTTCTCGAAATTGGGTAAATTAGAAATCTGTATCATGTGAAATGTATTTGATTTTGTGATATTGCAGATCCAATTAGATTTACATGCATCTTGTGTTGTATAAAGATAAGCTGAGTTTGGATATTTATAAAACTAATCAGGAATTCTGATCCTAAAGGTTGGATCCGAAGAAAAGATCCTTAGACAATAATTTGATCCTGAGTCTGAGTGCACTGATCCTGACACTCATCCGGAGTGTTCAGATCCTGAAGGCACTTGTCTCTTGAAGACTAACCAGGTGAGCTAGCTCACCTGGCCACCGGGCTCCTCACTTGAGTGAGTGACCCGGGTTTGATTCCCTCTGGGAACGAATTGGAGATGGGAGATATAAGGTTGGCTAGGAGTTTATTCTTAGAGTGTTTGGGGACTTGGTGTAACTAACTTCTAACTACTAACAACTAACATTTACCGATAAAAAAAAAAAAAAAACTTGTCTCCTAAAGACTCAATAACCTGAAGGCGCAATCCGGAGATTATCATCCTGAGCTGAAATCAACTACTTCCTGTGTCACTCTGAGGTCATATCCTGAGCAAAACAGAATACGATGAAGGCTATTTCAACAGCGTGATAAAGTCGGTTAATTGGACAGCTGGCGGAGTAATCCTATTGGACGTTGGAACAGTTATTCTTGGCTGTTATAACCATACAAATTCGTTGATTGGTTATGAGCCTAAAGGTGGTTAAGGGATATATTTATAAATATGTATTCAAACTAGAGATTAAGAGACACTCGTAATACACGGAATAATATACATTCTAGAATGAAAGCCTTGTAATTTGTAACTGTTATTCCATTGATTAGTTAAAATGAGCAACCCCATCCGTGGTCGTAGATCAATTTGATCGAACCACGTAAAATTCTCTGTTCTTTGATTTTCTAATTTCTGCAATTCATGTTCATTGGAGTTATTCGTAAGTTCTTATTACTGCTTGAAAGACTTCAAAGTCTTATTGAGGTCTATTCAATTATCACAACATGTTACAAATTGCAAATGATAAACTTATTCAATACAAGTTCCATATCCGTAATTGTGGGATCAAAAACTTGTCTTTAGACTAAAAATCCGAACTTATATTGATGTACTACTTTTTTTTTTTTTACTCATATTAGCTTTAGTGTCAGCAACAACATGCAACTATATTTTTAATCGAGTGAATGAGTGGACTTGAGCGCAATTCGCCTCCAAAGCAGGAGACTGCTATAATTTCTCCTATAACCTAGATTTTTATGAGAGTATACGAGTCTTCAGACAATTTTTAAATCATGTCAAGTATTTTTTATAACAACATACCCATGTACGTTTCAACACTAAAATATAGTATTGTTAAATTACTAAAATAGTATTGTTAAATTACTAAAATAAATAATTTTTTATCTAATCTACCAATTTTGACTTGCAGAGAAAGTGTGAAGTTAATTCATTTATGTTAATTTAACTATACTTTCTTACTCATAGGTTGGATTCTTAATCTTTATCTAATTCTATTAAGAATTCTAATCTAGTGGACAGTTATATTTGGATGGAGTTGCATTTAACAAAATTTGAACTCAGAATATCAGTTTGAACAAAATAGACCTGATGCTGTTAAAGAATTTCATTCTATATCTATATGAAAAAAAGAGTCGAATAATTAATTTGCTGTCAGCCATCTATATTGAAAATATCGTGCAAAACATTTTTTAGTTGTTTAAATATTTTTGTAAACTACTTTAACAATGAATCAATTTAGATTGCATGATATCGACTTCTAACATAAATTAATTGAATTCTTGAACATGATATCCCCCACGTTGATTGCTACATCTTAAGTGTTGAACGCATTTGCATTAAATAATTAATTAATTTAGATTGTATAGTTATCGACTTCTGACATAAAAAAATATTTTATTTAATTAAAAAATATGCCCTAAATGACAATGAGGGATGAACCTTTTATCATTTGGAGCTATGATCACAATATATGGGGGATTGTTAATTTTTGAGATATTATTGATTATTGGTCTTGATATTACTGTTATTATTATTCGTGGTGATATTACTGTTATTATTTGGAATATTGTTTACTATTTCTCAGATTTTTGACACTGTTTGAGATATTGTTAATTACTACTTAGAAATTAGGAATGTTATTAATTCAAAATACAAAACATATAAAATTATTTATATTTTACAATTAATTTTTAATCAAGTAAATATCAAATGTCGGCTCGAGAGATAATAAAATAATAAATCGTTCATTAATAGTCTTTCTTATTGTCTCACTTTTTTTCTTCTTAATTGGTCAATACTACGCATTTGGACTTAGAAAGATCTATTTGGAGAGCATTTTTCTAATAACAGTTCTCCAAATTTTCATTTGGAGAGCGGTTATGGCTCAAATTTTTTAAAAAAAAAAGCTTTAGACAGTGGTTTTGAAGCGCTGTCTAAATCCTAAACCTTAGATAGTAGTTAAAAATCATTGTCTAAGCCCTAAATCTTAGATAGCAGTTAAAATTGTTGTCTAAATGGAGCCGAGACAGCATTTTCAAATAACTTTACAAAAGCCACTTAGAGAGAGATTTTCAACTGTTGTCCATTGTTGATACCCCACGTTGATTAGCTTATTCGTGGATGTGACGTTGATTAGCTTCTTCGTTGATGTGGTGCTTGGGATTCAGATCTGGCAGTGTGTCAGATAATCTTGAATTCTGTAGGACTCTCTGCTGAAGTGTGGGCTAGTTCGAGATAATTGCTAATTCATTTAGATGGTGAATATCACTTTAATGTGGGACTGTTATTTGCTTTTGAGTCTTAAAGGTTATTAGCATCTGTCTTACTTATAATATGCTCTACAATCTCTTGATTGATTTAGAATAGTTGTTATTCCTTTTGTGTGTTTAGGGATGGAAAATTGATATATTATACATCTTTGATTTTATATTTATAAAAGAATATTTCCTTAAATAAACCCCACTTTGATTGCTAAATCTCATCCACAAAAAATCTAAATAAATTAAATTTAAAATTCTATTATAAATTTAAAATATCATAATTTGTATATTAATTAGAGAAATCTAAATAAAATTTCAAAAAATAATTAAATCTAATTTTACAAACAAATAAAAATTTCAAAAATAAATTCCAAATGAATTTAGGGCTAAAATTTTTCAAGCTCATATCAAATTCGGGAAAACTGGTACCCATCTCGGTAATTTGAGTGTCAACTTCTTCTGATTAATACTTATATCAATTATCGCTGAAAAATCTTGTGAGATTGATCAAAATATCAATTTTAAAGTTATATATCGAAAAATATCATCCAATATATTTCTCTAATTAATAAAAAATTTATGTACAATTTCAGTTAAAATAACATTTTTATTGAATTGACTCATTATTTTAAATTAGCCCCTTATAATTATTTATTATTGAAATATTAATTTATTTTTAAAATTAGATTTAATTATTTTGAAATTTTTATACAAATTTCTTTAATTAATATATATAAATTATGATATTTTAAATTTATAATAGAATTTTAAATTTTAATTTTTAAGATTTTCTTGTGGGTGATATTTAAAATTAATATTTTTAATAAGAGAATCAATTTGAATTTCTATAATATTGAAAACTATTACTGTAAATAATTTTTTCTTTAAATTAAATGTTTAATTTTAATGAATTTTTAATTTAAATAGTCAAATACTAGTGTCCACCTATTAGAAACTTCCAAATATGACTTTATCATAATAAAATAAGATAAAATCAACATGTCATTATATAACTTGTTAAATGACCTATTGTAGCATGTTGCAGGACAAAAAAATTAATTTTTTAAAAGTTATAGGACTATATTCAAAATTCAAAAGATAAAAGGACGAAAATTCAAATCAACCAAACTTAAAGGATAAAAAAATGTATTTTCCCTTAAATTTAGTGAAAGTGAAGTCAAATTAATTAGATTGCCAATATAAAATAATAGAATGTGCCCAAGGGAAAGCTTCTCGAAATTGGGTAAATTAGAAATTTGTATCATGTGAAATGTATTTGATTTTGTGATATCGCAGATCCAATTAGATTTACATGCATTTTGTGTTGCAAATTGCAAATGATAAACTTATTCAGTACAAAGTTCCAAATCCGTAATTGTAGATAAACACTTGTCGCTAGATTAAAAATTCTAAGTTACAAGTGATGTGTTATTTTATTTCCCTTAATCTATATCTAGTTTCAGCGTCAGTAGCGCCAGGCAATTAAATCTTTAATTGAGTGAACGAGTGAATTTGAGCGTAATTCGTCTTCAAAATAGAAGACTGTTATGATTTCTCCCAACTAAATTTTTATGAGGGTATACAAGTCTTCGGACGATTGTATTCTTTTTAACAATCTACCAATATACGTGTCAACACTATTTTGGCGAGAAATAGTATTATTATTCAATTACTAAAATAAAATAAAGAATTTTATCTAATCTAATAATTTTGACTTGCAAAAAAAGTGTAAAATTAATTTATTTATATTAATCTAATTATACACTCTTACTCATGGGTTGGATTCTTAATTTTTATCTAATTCTATATATTAAGGGCTCATTTGGTTCGTAAGATAAAAATATATATCCGTAAAAAACATGCATACTTTTTACGGATAGATATTTTTATCTTACGAATCAAATGAGCCCTAAAAATTCTATCTAGGGGACAGTTAAATTTGGGTGGAGTGGCCTTTAACAAAATTTGAACTCAGAAATGAGTTTGAACAAAAGGGACGTGATGATGTTAAAGAATTTCATTCTATCTAAAAATTGAAAATGGAGATGTTACTTTAATGAAAAAAAGAAAGTCAGAATAATTAATTTGCTGTCAGCCATATATTGAAAATATAGAGCAAAACATTTTAAATTCTTTAAATATTTTTGTTTACTAGTTTAACAATGAATCAATTTAGACTGCATGATATCGACTTCTAACATAAATTAACATAAATTAAACCCCCACGTTGATTGTGTTAGTACCTTGTTTTAGATTTTGATGTGTGCAAAACAATATGTTAAAATTGATGATTTTAATCTAACACTTGCATTGAGGAAATTGGTGTTTGAAACATATAGTTGTAAGTGATGTCTACAGTTGTGAATTTGATCAATCTACAGCTAAGACATGACCCTACAGCTGTAAGGTTTCTCTACAACCGATTTTTGATATTGACAGGACTCTACAGCTGCAAGGTTTGAAGACTCTACAGCTACAAAGAACCGTTTGTAGATGAAGTACAAGTCAGATTAATTAAAGATTAAGAAGACCCTTAAGGACTATTAGTGTAGCCTTTGAGCACTCACTAAACTGTACTTAAGTGGTGGTTTTCTTCTCAATTCTGGAGGATAATGAAGAATAGTTACAAGGAGGCCAGAATTCTGAAGAAAAGGACATAGTACACTCAGTACTATCCTGTGTGAAGGATGAGGACCACCTCACACATGCCAATAGAGAGAGAAGAACCTTATCCGGATTTCAAATTTAAAATTCCCAACGGATAAGTCACTCTACTCCATCTATAAATAGAAGATGTCCTCAGAGGAAGCAACAACAACAACCTCGAGCATACAAGCATTCAACCTAAGCAAGTCTACAGCCAGCATATTCTGAGAGAGCTTATCCTGTTTTTATTCTTTGTGATTCATAGGATAGTTGGTTAAGATTTTCTTAGAAAGAATCACACTTTTGTTGTTGTTCCCTCACCTAATTTATATTTCTACTTAGTGTAGATATCTCTTTGTGAGGTTTGTAAAACTCTTTGTGAGTTGATATTCTGTGTGAATAGGGTAGTTTATCTCTTTTTAGAATAGGAATCTGAGTGAACCTAGTTCTAAGGGGGAACTACTTGTATTGATCTTTGTGATCACTTCTTAGTGAATTTGGCACCTGAGTGGTGTAACAGTGGATGTAGGTTGTCTTTTATAGACACTGAACCACTATAAACCTGGTCTATTTACTTCTTTCTCTTTATATTCTTGCTCCTGCATATTTAATTATCTTGTTACATTCATCATTGTTTTGAAATCTGAAGTGCATAAAACCATTGTGATTTTCACAGAAACTGACTCTACAACTGTAGACTTTCATTAGTCACTCAACTGTTAAGTCTAGTTTATATTGTTTTTCATTAATCACTCACTTCTCCATGTTTTGATCGTTTAACTTAAGAATATAAATAATGACCAAGTCCACTTCTTCTAACTCCTTCTAAAATATCTAAAAAAATATCCTATTTAAAAAAACAAGACCGAGTCAAATCTTTTCACCTGCACAAAATAAATCAAAATATAAATATCTTAATCTTAATTAGTTAAATGTGAATAAAGACAAAATAATAAAATAAATAATTATTAGAATTTAAAATTTAAAACTTTAACATTATTAATTCAAAATACAAAACATATAAAATTATGTATTTTTTGTAATTAATTTTTAATCAAGTAAATATCGAAAGTTGGCTTGAGAGAGATACTTAAAATAATAAACCGCTCATTAATTGCCTTTCTTCTCGTCTCAACTTTTTTTTCTTTTCAATTGGCTCACTACTACATACTTAGGCTTAGAGAGCATTATTTGGAGAGCCATTTTTAATAACAGTTCTTCAAAATTTCATTTGGAAAGCAGTTATGAATCAAAAAAATTACCTTAGACAGTGGTTTTGCACTGTCTAAGCCCTAAACCTTAGATAGTAGTAAAAAATCGATGTCTAAGCCCTAAATCTTACATAGCAGTTAAAAATCGCTGTCTAAATAAAGCTTAGACAACATTTTCAAATAGTTTTTTTTTTTCAAATAATTTTACAAAAGCCACTAAGAGAGAGGTTTTCAACCGTTGTCTATTGTCTAGGGTCTTAGAACTGCTGTCTTATGTATTTTTTTTTTTCAATTTTAAAGTTATTTTAAATTCTAGAACCAGTAGTTAGCATCGAAATATCTGATGGTCTTTCAACACCTTGCAAATTTGCAATGAGTTTTGCAACTAACAAATAGGCTGACACAAAACGACAGTTGTTTATCGTCATTACAAAACATGAATTTAAGTTTGCGACAGACACAAAATGCAAAGACTCTGATGGAGTATGATAATTTTTCAATAAAAACAAGAATTTCAACTCGCCTAAATTTTTAGAGGTGAAAAATTAATAATTTAATATTTACTTATTTGAGAAAGAAATTAATCCGTAATGTGAAGTGAACAATTTTATATAAAATGCTTTTAGTGGATATCATACATGAAATAATTTCATTTCATTTATAAATTCGAAATAACTAAATTGCATACATTTATATTAATTCCTCCAGAATCGAACGAGTCACAGGTGGTGGTCATAAATAGAACGACACATAGTGCAATAAAATTAAAAACAAAACAGAGCATGGAATTCATGCGTAAAAACAGAGTACTGATCAAAACTTAAAGAAGGTTTCCAGATTCAAACCAGATGCATTCATCTTCTCACTCATGATCTTCTTCAATCTCTCCCCCATCTCAGGAGTGATACTTGATATACTTGCATAGAAAATTAATTCATCAAAATGATCGAACTAGGAAAAATCCTCATCTAATTGATTAACTCTCGTTACATCAACCTAGTGCCTAATTGTGGGTGTTCTCAACGACCTATCCCGACGATTCAACAATAGCATTTAAAAATTCATTCTACCCAATTAAACACTCAATTGAACAAGCTCAACTCTCGCCTTTTGCCAACTCAATCAAAATGCATAATAAAATAAGAACAAACAATTAAAACTCAAGCAAACCACCAAACAAATTAAAATTCAAGCACATATACAATAGATTAGTCAATTCTCACATAATATCCAACACCCTAAGCACAAGAAATTTAGCTAATGATCATTCTCAACAAATCCATAACAATAAAATAGCAATAAAACATAAACATTAAAATATCAATTCAAAAGAGATAGGTAGGAACAATATCACCTCAAATGGAATTCCAATAGCTCAAACCTTGCAAGAAATTAAAAATTTATACTAAAATCTATCTATAAATTGCAAGAAAAATAAAAACCCTAATATACTGTGTGTAATATGTGTGTGGGGAGAGGAGCTCCCCCACAAAACTTGGAGGAGAAGAAAAATGCTTTCGAATGTTCTGTGTTGATCCCCTGTGCCAATCTCCTCCTGCTTCCTTTTAAATTAAGCTAATGGGCCTCAGAAATTATACAAGTAAAATGGGCCTCACAGCCCAAACTAACTTTCTTATTTTTGTCTCGCACGGGCCTTCAATTTCGTCGCATGGGGCCTACTCTATTCAATGCATTTAAATCCTGCAAACTCCATTCCAATTAACCAATTTAAGCAATTAATTAATTAAGAAATGGTTTTTCATTCATTTTCTTGTAGCAAATGGACCTCACTTCATTATTCAATTGG
Organism: Prunella vulgaris; assembly: GCA_026898435.1. Lineage (NCBI taxonomy): Eukaryota > Viridiplantae > Streptophyta > Magnoliopsida > Lamiales > Lamiaceae > Prunella > Prunella vulgaris. Next base: position 26,822 of record JAPKLY010000621.1, on the reverse strand, counting down.
GCTCAAATATTCATTCAAATAATTTAATCAAACAATTAATACAATATTCATATCAAATTGTGACACAATTAATATTTTCCCAATTAAGTACAATAAATCAATTTAGTGTAGAAAATGCAAGAAATCATATCAAAATTGGCAATAAAAGCACAATAACTTCGAGCAAATTTCACACTAATCAGATATGAATATGAACTAAAATCAATTCGCTTATATTAATTTCCTAACAAAATGTTCTAATAGAAAATATTTTAGAAAATTTTACGAATTTCTAGAATGATGAGCAAATCAATGTCGTTTTAAATTGATTGTACATATCTCTATAAAAATTTAATTTTATGTTGTACGCATTTTATATGTAGCGAAGGAATAGTATAATATACACATAAATTTTAAGCAATTTTCACCCTCATCAATTTTACAACTGACAATTCTCGAAAACAAGTAGTTAGCATCGAAATTTCCAATGGTCTTTTAACACCTTGAAAATTTGCGATAAAATTTTGCAACTAGCAAATAGGCTGACACAAAACAACGTCGTTTATCATAGTAAGAGAACATGAATTTGAGTTTGCGACCGACACAAACATGCACAAACCCTGATGGCGTATAATACTTTTCAATTAAAAAGTATTACTCCCTCCGTTTCAAGGTATACTTTCACACTTGTCTTATTTGAATGTCTCAACTTTCACACACCTAAAAAAAAAAGTTTTTACACTTCCAAAAATTACTAAAGTATTCTTTTTTATTTAACTTTACACTCATATACTCACTTTTTCTTGGTTCGCATGCCCAGAACAACTAGAGTAAATTGCATTTTTGGTCCCAGGAGAATTTATACTTGACAGATTTGGTCACACGTTCTTTTTTTGTCCTTCTTGTAGCATATTTAGTCCCACCCATAAAAATAAATTGCTCATATAGTTCCATGAGAATTTGCGCTCAACATATTTGGTCCCAAAATATTCTATTAATTTCAACGGAGAAATTTTATGGGACCATTTATGTTAAAAAAACGGACCAAATTCATTAGCACACATTCTCATGGGACTATTTCTGTAATTTACCCAGAACAACTATGAAAGTAGTCCTAGAATGGGGAGAATAGTTTGTTAATAATAATTGTTTCATTAATTTTTTTATTTATATAAAAGTAATAGTTGTTGATCAATTGTATTGAGCAATTCACTATAAAAAAATGTGTGTTTCACTACGAAATTGATAGCTAATTATTGGTAATAGCGACCACTTTCTCGGTCACCAATTGTCGAATCTAAATTAGATAATTGAGCAACTATGACCCAATTTGATTTTTTTAGTGACCGTTTAGACGGTCGCTAAATGGGAAATGACCATCGCTAATTTCTGAATCAGATTCTGTTCTTTATTCTTCGCGTTTTTTTCGAAGAAAAATATGGAGAATAAGTTGAAAAATATGTCAAATTCACACGAGTGTTGTTTTGAAGTTTCGGTTGCCATCGTAAGAATCTATTATCACATTGTATTCGTTGACTCAATTTCACCGTACGTTTTCACGATTTAAATGTTCAAATCTCCTTATTGTGTATATACTTTAGTTTTCATAGAAAAATTAGATAAAGTGTGTTATGATTATTTATAATAAGTTTAGCATGATTTTCTGTATATTGTTATATTTTGTTTATGCGAAAATTCATTATGGATATGCCTATTTAATTAGTGGAGACTATGCCCAAATTTATTAAAATTTTCATGTGAATTATATATAATTGATAATTTTAGTGTGATTGATATATAATTTTATTGAGTTTGTGCTAAAAAAATGGATATGTCTGTTTACAGTTGAAATTCTGTCAATTTGTTTTTTAAATTAACATGTGATATATTCTTAATTTGAAACAGATGGAATTTCGTGATCGTGGTTAGATGTACACAGTGCCTCGTATGGTATAAGGACTAATCAATTTTGAGTTTTGCCAGAAAATAGATGAATATATTGAGTTTGTTTCTCGTCATCCATAGTGCATGGATCATTGTGGTCGAGTTAGATATTCGTGTATAGACAAAAAGTCCGGTAATAAGAGATTATTAAGCATTAATGAGGTTAAAACTCATTTTGTGAGAGTCGATGTTGTTCCATTTTATTACAATTGAATCAGACCTGGTGAAGAGCGGTAAAATTGTGATATCGAAACAATGGTGACATTTTATGGTTAATGGAGTAGTGGTGGAGGTGAGAGATTTGAGGTTAGTCGTTCGAGCCATGATCTGCACACATGATTTGAACAACTTGTGGATGAGCGAGATGAATTCTATAGGTGTCAAATGATGATTAATGATTCTATTTTGGGTGGTTATTACACAGCCACGGAGGAGGAACCAAATTCTCATTCGAAGAATTTTTTTGATATTTCTCAAATCTGTTGATCAAATGTTGTTTCCAGATTTTGATATTGAGACTCAGTTGTCATTCATGCTTAGATGTTGTCCATTAAAACTAAAGGTGATGTACAAACAGTAGTATGCTATTAAAACTCAGAGATGAGTTAAGTCAATTATGTTCTCGTCCTAGCCTATCCAAGGATCAACGGACAGGTACATATCCGCAAGCTAGTTACACGATCACCAAATCAGAGAAAAAAATATTATTTAAGTGAGTGAATGAGTTACGTTCCCCGAACAATTATGTATCGAATCTTGATCAGTTGATTGAGCCAAAAACAAGAAAGGTCACTGCGATAAAGAGTCATGATTGTCATGTATATATGTAGCTGTTGACAACGAGCAAGATAATATAATGCGTGACAAAAACTTTTAATTAGTAAATAGGATTAACAATTATTATTATCCCACTACAAAAAAGATGGGTTGTCGAACCATGATATCTTCTTACTCTTTGGAAGATAAAATGCCTCAGACTCATCCATGCAGTACGGGCACGCTAGTCTTCCAGCTGTCGACCACCCAGATAACATAGCATATGCTGGAAAGTCGCTGATGGTCCATAAAACAGCAGCCCGTAACATGAAGTTCTCCTTTCGGTACACGTCGTACGTCTCTACTCCCAAATGCCACAAATATAACAACTCTTTAATCAACGGCTGAAGGTAGACATCCAGTTTATCCTTCGGGTTGCGAAGACCAGGCACCAACACAGTGAGAAATATGTGTTGAGGCTTCATGCACAACCAAGGGGGTAGATTGTACGGAGTCAACAAAACAGGCCACAAAGAATACTTCTTCCCGTGCATACCGAATGGAGCAAATCCGTCTGTGCACAAACCAAGTCTCACATTTCGCTTCTCACTCGCAAAATCTGGGAACTCTCTATCAAGATGTCTCAACGCATTAGAGTCTGCAGGATTACGCATCTCTCCGGAATTCTGATCAGAACACTCCTCAGCATGCCATGTCATGTCTTTTGCAGTGGCACTCGACTGATATAACCTCTCTAGACGAGGAGTGATGGGAAGATAATACATCGACTTGAAAGCTGTCTTCTTCCTACGATCAGAGGGTTTGAACCTAGGGTGCCGGCACATCCTGCACTGATTAATGCTCTCATCGTTGCCCCAAAACAGCATGCAACCATTGGTACAACAATCAATCTTCTCAAACAGTAAACCCATATACTTCAACAACCTCTTACTTTGATAGAAATTTTCTGGCGCTGTGTTCTCTTTGGGTAGGGCCCGTTTAAACAACTTGGCGAATTGATTGAAGACTTTCTGACTCACTTTGCCTTCAGTTTTGATGGACAACATCTGAGCGTTGAATGACAACTGAGTCTCATTATCATAACCAGGAAACAATTTTTGATCGACAGATTTGAGCATCTCGAAAAATTTCTTTGAACGTAGATTTGGTTCCTCCTCCATGGCTGTGTGGTGAACACCCAAACCAGACTCATCAATCATCGTATGATACCGTTGGAATTCATCTAGCTCATCCAATGGTGTAGACGGGTCGCAGCTCGAACTACCAATCTCAAATCTCTCACCTCCACAACTACTCAACTGATCATAGAAGGCAATCACTGTTTCCAAATTATAATTCCACCTGTCTTCGCCATGTGTTGTCCAATTATAATAAATTGGAGTAAAACCGAACCTCACAAGATGAGTTTTAACCTCATCTATGCTCAAAAATCTTTTGTTACTGCACTTTCTGCCTGAACAAGGACATCTAATCCGACCACAACTATCCATGCAATTTGGTTTACTACAGGCAAACTTAATAAACTCATCAAGTTTCAGGCAAAATTCATAATTCATATTTCCTTGTATCAAACGAGGCATTTCATACATCCAACGACGATCAGGGAGTTCCATCTGATACAAATTAAAAATGAATCACATATAAATTATTAAAAAATTCGGCAGAGTTTCGACTATAAACAAACATATCCAATTTTTTAAAACAAAAAATCAACTATAATCAATTACAATAATTATTCACATTATAAATTCTAAAATTTAATGTGTCACATGAAGAACACTTATAAAACATATATATAATACACAAAATTTAAAATTAAACGGTAAAATTGTAAAAACGTACGGTGAATTAGAAGCAACGAGCACAATATAGTAGTAGACTTCCACAATTGCCACGAACACGTTGAAGCAATGCTCGTTTGAATTTGAGAATTTTTTTGAGGTGTGAGTGGGGTTTTTTCACCAAAAAAACTGAAGGAAAGAGAAGCTGATTCTGTTCCATAATCGCGTTTTAGCGACCGCCATATTATGTGTAGCGACCGCCTTAAGCGGTCACAAAATTATATAATTAAATGGAGCCAACTACCCTAACCGGATACTACTTTAGCGACCGCATTCGCGGTCGCAAAATTAATATTTTATTTTTGCTACCGCCAGAAAGCGGTCGCTAATTTTAAAAAACAAACCGGTTCTTCTTTTCCGGGTTACCAGTTACGGGTTTAAAATTTAGCGACCACATTTCTGATTGCGACCGCATGTGGCGGTCGGAAATTTTTTAAATGATTTAGCGACCGCTTGGCGGTCGCAAATATTCCAAAATTTACCAAAGCACCTCGGCGGTCGCAAATACGGTCGCTAAAATGAATATTTGCGACCGCTTTATGGGCGGTCGCTAAAAAACGGTCTCTAAAACCCGTTTTTTTTGTAGTGTCCTAAAGTTAATTATGGCACACGTGTGAGCTGCTGACATGTCCTATCTTTTTAAATTAAATTCCTATCGACATGTCCTAATAGGGAATATTTTTAAAATTTTTACTATATTCCTAGAATAGGGATGAGCATATCAATATATTTTTAAATTAATTATATACCTCTAAAAATTTGTTGAGATCTTTTACAATGTAGATTTTTATTTTATGTTGTACGCATTTTATATGTAGTGGATGAATAGAATAATTCATTCGCATATGGTACCGAAGCAAATAAATAGGAGATGAGATGATAAAATATATATGGGTAGCTACTAAGTTTTCCTTTTCTTTAAAAAATTATATATACATTGTTTAAATATTGGGCTGTGGTCAAATTTATATTGAGTCATGAATACTCATTCACAATTGATATGATATAACTAATTTTTTATATAAAGATTAAAATTAAAATATTTTCAAATTTAAAGGATTAAATCAAAGTATATAATTCATGTGAGTTAATTCATGTGAGTTAATTCTAAATAAAGACAAGTTATACATAATATAATACTATTAAAAGAAATCACACTCATTGATCAGTGCTCTGATGACATAATATAATTAAATTTAGTGAAACTGAAATCAAATTAATAATGGAGACCCCATTAATTAGACTGCCAATATATATAAAATAGTAGAATGTGCGCAAGGAAAAGTTTCTCGAATTTGGGCATTTTAGAAATCTGTATCATAAGAATTGGGGATTAATTTCAAAATGGTCGTATAATTTTTTTACTTTTTTTATTTGATCCCATAATTATACAATATTTTAATTTAATCTCAGAATAATTCAAATCTAACCAAATTAGTCACATACAAAGCCTAAATCATATGAATTCGTAAAAGTAAGACTAAGTAAACAAACACTTCTATTATAATCATGGACGGAGGGAAGTGGGGTACAGGGGGGCACTGGGCCCCCCTGAAATTTTGTAAAATTTTAGGCGTAATATGGTAATTTCTTATATATAAATAATAAACTATTTGTTAAATATAACAATGGTATTTGTTACGAAAATGAGCAATGAGAATTGAGAAGGCCCAACCTTTCGGTCTTGATTGAAAGAAGAAAATATTTTGGGCTTGATTAAATGAAAAGAAAGGCCCACTTTCATCTAAGTAACCCTATTAATTCCTAGGTCATAGAATAGAAATAGGAAACAGAGGATATAATGTTTCATTCCCATTTTCACCGCATTTGGTTTACGCTACCAACAACACGAGCCACGTCAACACACATTCTCAAAAGGTATATTTTGTTGAACTTTATTCACTCTCCTTGTTATTTGACTCACCACAATTCAATTTTATTCATAATTTTTATCATCTTGTCGTGTTAAGGTTTATTCAAATCTAAAATTTATTACTAGTAAATGGGTCCCCCTAATTAAACATTCTAGATCCGTCACTGATTATAATCTATCAATCTCTTCATATATATAATTAAGAAAGGAAAAAACGCAGTCATTGATAAGCGCTCTGATATGTAGTAACATAAATTTAGTTTAGTAAAATCAAATTATAATGGAGACCCACGTGGTCGGCATTAATTAGACCGCCTATATAAAATATTCCCTCTGTTTCAGGTTTTTTTTCCAAAAGATCTGGGCACATGTACAGATTAAGAAAAAAATAGAGTATGTGAATGTGAAGTTAATTAATAAAATATAAAAGGTGTAATTTATTAACTTTTATGAGTGTAACTTATTTCCTTTTTAAAAGAAGAAAAAAGAGTTGGAACGTTCTAAAATGGAAAAAGGGAAAAAAGAATTGGGACGGAGATCAGAAACATGCAGAACCTAAATCATATTAATTACTAAAAGTAAGACGAGGTAGACAACCACTTCTATTATAAAATTCATGATCCATCAATCTCTTTATACATATAATACAATTAAAAGAAATCACACTCATTGATTAATTAATAATAATGAAATTTGGTGAAAGTGAAATCAAATTAATTAATAATGGAGACCCACGTGGTCGGCATTAATTAGACTGCCAATATAAAATAGTAGAATGCGCGCAAGGGAAAGCTTCTCGGAATTGGGTAAATTATGTGAAATGTGTTTGATATTGTGATATCGTAGAAATCTGTATCATGTGAAATGTATTTGCAAATGATAAACTTATTCGGTACATTAAAAGTAGCATTAAACATTTGTCGTACGTTAGAATAAAAATCCGAATTTGTAGTGAGGTGCTATTTTTTTTTTTTATTTAGCTAAAGCGCCACAGACAAAACACAATTATATCCTTAATTAATTGAGCAAACGAGTGAGCTTGAACGCAACTCGTCTCCAAAATAGGAGATTGCTATGATTTCTTCCAACCTAAATTTTTATGAGAGTATACGAGTTTTCAGACGATTTTTAAATCATGTCACGTATTCTTTTGAACAACCTATCCATGTACATGTCAATACTATTTTGGCGAGAAATAATATTGTTATTCAATTACAAAAATAAAATAAAGAATTATATCTAACCTAACAATTTTAACTTATAAAAAAAGTGTGAAGTTAACTCATTTATGTTAATTTAATTATACTCTCTTATTCATGAGTTGTATTATTAATCTTTATCTAACTCTATCAAGAATTCTATCTAGTGAACTGTTAAATTTGGATGGAGTGGCCTTTAATAAAATTTGAAGTCAGAATATTAGTTTGAATAAAAAAGACCTGATGCTGTTAAAGAATTTCATTCTATATAAAAAATTGGAAGTAGAGACGTTACTTTAACGAAAAAAAGAGAGTCGAATAATTAATTTGCCGTCAGCCATATATATTGAAAATATAGAGCAAAACATTTTTTAATTCTTTAAATATTATTCTATACTACTTTAACAATGAATCAATTTAGATTGCATGATATGGACTTCTAACATAACTTAATTGAATTCTTGAACTTAGATCCCCCACGTTGATTGCTACATCTTAAGTGTTGAACGCATTTGTATTAAATAATTAATTAATTTAGATTGTACAGTTATAGACTTCTTACATGAAAAAATATTTTATTTAATTATAAAATATGCCCTAAAAGACAATGAGGAATAAACCTTTATCATTTGTAGCTATGATCACAATATTTGGGGGATTGTTAATTATTTGAGATATTATTGATTATTGTTCTTGATATTACTGTTATTATTGATTATTTGTGGTGATATTACTGTTATTATTTGGAATATTGTTTACTATTTCTCAGATTTTTTACACTGTTTGAGATATTGTTAATTACTACTTAGAAAATAGGAGTGTTATTAATTCAAAAAACAAAACATATAAAATTATTTATGTTTTACGATTAATTTTTAATCAAGTAAATATTTAATGTCCGCTCGAGAGATAATAAAATAATAAATCGTTCATTAATAGCCATGCTTATCGTCTCACTTTTTTTCTTCTCAATTGACCACTACTACACATTTGGACTTAGAAAGATCTATTTGGAGAGCCTTTTTTTAATAACAGTTCTCCAAAATTTCATTTGGAAACCGGTTATTACTCAAAAAAAAAAAAAAAAAAAAACCTTAGACAGTGATTTTGAAGCGCTGTCTAAATCCTAAACCTTAGATAGTAGTTAAAAATCATTGTCTAAGCCCCAAATCATTGATAGCAGTTAAAATTGCTGTCTAAATGGAGCTGAGACAACATTTTCAAATAACTTTACAAAAGCCACTTAGGGAGAGATTTTCAACTATCGTCCATTGTTGATCCCCCATGTTGATTAGCTTTTTTGTTGATGTGGTGCTTGGGATTCAAATCTTGCAGTGTGTCAGATAATCTTGAATTTAGTAGGACTCTCTGCTGAAGTGTGAGCTGGTTCGAGATAATTGCTAATTTATTTTGAAGGTGAAAATCACTTTAATGTGTGATGTGTTATTTGCTTTTGAGTCTTAAAGGTTATTAGCATATGTCTTACTTGTATGCTCTCTATAGTCTATTGATTAATTTGGGGTAGTTGTTATTCCTTTTATGTATTTAGGAGAGAAAAATTGATCTATTATATTTCTTTAATTTTATATTTATAAAAGATTATTTCCTTAAAAAAAACCCCACTTTGATTGCTACATCTTAAGTGTGGAATGCGTGTACTATATTAAACAATTATTTAATTTAGATCGCATAATTATGGACTTCTGACACTAATTAATTGAATTATATAACTGGGTCCCACGCGTTAATTGCTTAGATCTTAAGTGTTGAACGCATTTGCATTAAATAATTAATTAATTTAGATTGTATCTTTATCCACTTCTCACATAAAAAGTTATTTTATTTAATTACAAAATGATGCCCTAAAAACAATGAAGGATAAACCTTTATCATTTGCAGCTATGACCACAATATTTGGGGGATTTTTAATTATTTGAGATATTATTGATTATTGGTTTTGATATTACTGTTATTATTGATTTTTTTGGTGGTGATATTACTGTTATTATTTGGAATATTGTTTACTGTCATATTTTTGATACTTTTAAGATACTTAAACTGTTAATTACTGCTCCCTCTATATTACAGGAATTTGCACATTTTTTTTTTATTTGGACGTTCCATATAAATTTGCACACTGCACTATTAGAAAAGGAAACACTAAATTACGTGCACACTCACAAACATATACACATATTTACTCATACGTCACTACTTTATATATAAAACACATTTTCCTTAAAAAATGTGTCGTCCCGTAGGTTGCAAATTCCTACGGGACGGAGGGAGTATTTAGGAATTAGGAGTATTATTTAAAAGTGTTTATGCTATGACAAACTTAAAATAAAAACGACAGAAATTGGATGTGGGGTGTAATGTAATCACACCACGTCCAACATCAGATAAAAATGCAGCAGAAAAAAATAAACGATTGATAAAATTTCACAAGTTATATGAAATAACTTGTGAATGTCTAAGGGCAAAAATTATTCACTATTTGAATGTGAATTACAATGAATCCTTTGGAACTAATGAAATTTAGCTTAAAAACATTAAAACAATCTAAGTAACAAAAGAACAACGAACGAATTTCTCTAAGTTGTGACCAATACTCAGTTAAACAACAAGTATTACTTCTGTCTCTTTCAATCTAGGTTGTAACGGATGTGTATCTTCTTCAATCATCTCATTGACTCTTTTATAGACTCTCAAAATATCCCACGTTCATGTCACATTCTCAACTTTCACACTTCAAGTAATATTCTTCACTTCTCCATGTTTTGATCGTTTAACTTAAGAATAGAAATAATGACCAAGTCCACTTCTTCTAACTCCTTCTAAAATATCTAAAAAATATCCTATATAAAAAAACAAGACTTAGTCAAATCTTTTCACCTGCACAAAATAAATCAAAATACAAATATCTTAATATTAATTAGTTAAATGTGAATGAAGACAAAATAATAAAATAAAGAATTATTAGAATTTTAAATTTAAAACTCTAACATTATTAATTCAAAATACAAAACATATAAAATTATGATTTTTTTGCAATTAATTTTTAATCAAGTAAATATCGAAAGTTGGCTTGAGAGAGATACTTAAAATAATAAACCGCTCATTAATTGCCTTTCTTCTCGTCTCAATTTTTTTTTCTTTTCAATTGGCTCACTACTACATATTTAGGCTTAGAGAGTTTTATTTGGAGAGCCATTTTTAATAACAGTTCTCCAAAATTTCATTTGGAAAGCAGTTATGAATCAAAAAAATTACCTTAGACAGTGGTTTTGCACTAAACCTTAGATAGTAGTAAAAAATCGATGTCTAAGCCCTAAACCTTAGATAGTAGTAAAAAATTGTTGTCTAAGCCCTAAATCTTACATAGCAGTTAAAAATCGCTGTCTAAATAGAGCTTAGACAACATTTTCAAATAGTTTTTTTTCAAATAATTTTACAAAAGCCACTTAGAGAGAGGTTTTCAACCGTTGTCTATTGTCTAGGATCTTAGAACTGCTGCCTTATGTATTTTTTTTTTTCAATTTAAAAGTTATTTAAAATTTTAGAACCAGTAGTTAGCATCGAAATATCTGATGGTCTTTCAACACCTTGCAAATTTGCAATGAGTTTTGCAACTAACAAATAGGCTGACACAAAACGACAGTTGTTTATCGTCATTACAAAAAAGTACTCCCTTCGTCCACGATAAATAGTCCACATCACTTTAAAATGCTAATGAAAGCATCATATTATGTTCGCAAGAATTTCAACTCGCCTAAATTTTTTGAGGTGCGAAATTAATAATTTAATATTTACTTATTTGAGAAAGAAATTAATCCGTCAAGTGAAGTGAACAATTTTATATAAAATGCTTTTAGTGGATATCATACATGAAATAATTTCATTTCATTTATAAATTCGAAATAACTAAATTGCATACATTTATATTAATTCCTCCAGAATCGAACGACACATAGTGCAATAAAACTAAAAACAAAACAGAGCATGGAATTCATGCGTAAAAACAGAGTACTGATCAAAACTTAAAGAAGGTTTCCAGATTCAAACCAGATGCATTCATCTTCTCACTCATGATCTTTTTCAACCTCTCCCCCATCTCAGGAGTGAGATGGTTTTTATTCATTTATATTAATCCCCTGAGAATCGATTGATTCACAGGCGGTGTTCATAAATAGAACGACACATAGTGCAATAAAACTAAAAACAAAACCGAGCATGGAATTCATACGTAAAAACAGAGATAAAGCAAACAAAACAGAGCACTGATCAAAATCATCCATGCTATCAAAACTTGAAGAACGTATCCAGGTTCAAACCAGAAGCAATCATCTTCTCACTCAAGATCTTCTTCACCATTTCCGCCATCTCAGGAGTGAGATGGTTTTTCCAGTCTCCAACCTCCCCTTTCCTGTAAAACGAATCATTGATGATCGAACCCACATGGACGCCCGTCTTGTTAACCTCCAAGTTCTTGAGAGTTTCGAAACTGCACAAATTCAATATTTCTTGCATCAGCCCACTTTCCTTTTCCTCTTCCGAGAAAGGCATCCCCAAGAAATCAGCAATCTTTTCCAGGTTCGAAACAGGATCCGTTTTAAGGTCCTCATATTTCAGAAACAGAATCCTGTCAGGACTCTCCAAGCTCGCGTTCCAGTAGCCAAGAAAATGGTCCGAAAACGGGCCGAATGCGTTCACTCCCCTGCAGAACATATCGAACGCTTGGCCTATTGGCAGAGGCTCGGAATCGGGCTGAAATCGGGCTTTGAGGAGAAATTTGTGCTCGGATATGAACTGATCAAGTGGGTTGCGGGTGATGTACACAATCTTGGATTTGGAATTGAGGAGAGAAGTTGGGAGGTGCTGATAAGGGAGGTGAGTGGAGTAAAGGCGCGGGTGATCCAAGCAGAGCTGGTGACCCGGATTCTCCAGGAGGAGATAATAGTAAAAGCATTCCAAGGGGCCGACGAGCTTGTGAGGGCTGGTGGTGAGGAGAGGGGATTGATGGATTGGGAATCGGTGGCGATTGATGATGGAGAAGAGAAGGGCTTTCATCCAGGTGGTTCCGGCTTTGGGCTGCGACGCCAGGACGAAGTCGGTGTCGTGGGCGATGAAGTTTTCGCCGGATGACAGCATTCCCCTGAGGACGAAATGTGGGTACCAGAAGCCCTGATGCAGGAACATTGGAACTCCGTCCCAGTTATCTTGCTGCTCTAGCTTTTCAAACAGGGGATCTTCTTTACTGATCGCATGCTTCATCGTCTGCCCAGCCTCAATATTTGCGTTCTCCATTAGAGAGAGAGAAAGTGCAGAAAGATGAGTGATAGGCAGGGCAAGTTGCAAGTGATAACACAGGATTAGTTTGGTGGAAAACTACAAATTAGTAAAAAAAAAACGACATTAATTACATATTAATTTTGTGTAAAAATAAATTTATGTTATGTACAAAAAGAAATAGTCCCTCCATCCCCTTATAACTTAGCTCACAGCTTCTGGATACTAATATTAAGAAGGGTATAAAATATTAATATAATACAGGTTATGTGATAAAGAAAAGTAAAAAATAATGAGAATAGTATAAAAAGTATTAAAAATAAGGGAAAATTATTTTTTTCATCCTGTAACTTTACCTCTTTTTGTTGGGATCAAACAACTTGCTTCCAATTAAGCTTGATGTTATCAATGATACATGTTTTCTTGATGCTTCTAGCAATGATGTTTCAAAGCTGTGGCATGATAGGTATAGACACCTAAATTTTCGGAGCTTGAAGGAGTTATCTTCCAAAGGAATTGTTCAAGGATTGCCTAAAATTGAAGTAATCAATAAGTATGTGAGGAATGCCAATTGGGAAAGCAACACCGAGAATCATTCTCATCAAAATCTAAGTGGCATTCACAATCACCTTTGGAGCTTGTCTACACCTCTTTGTGGACCAATGCAAGTGCCATCTCTTGGAGGCAACAGGTACTTTTTACTATTTGTTGATGATCACACAAGAAATTTTTGGGTTTACTGTGTAAATGAAAAATCTGATGCTTTCTCTTGCTTCAAAGAGTTCAAACTTCAAGTTGAAAAATATTCTGGGTACCAAATAAAAAATCTGAGAAGTGATCGTGGTGGAGAATATGTCTCTTCTCAATTTGAATATTTTTGTCGAAATCATGGCATTCGACATGAATTGACAGCCAAGTACTCACCTCAACAAAATGAAGTCACAGAGCACAAAAATCGGACAATTATGAATATGGTGAGATGAATGTTAAAGAAGAAAAATATGCCATCATGTTTTTGGGCAGAAGCAATGCCTTGTGCTGTTTACTTGATGAATAGATCCTCAACAATGCACTTGAATGACTCCACTCCAAATGAAGTTTGGTATGGTAAAAAACCAAATGTTTTTCATTTAAAAACTTTTGGTTGTCTTACCTTTTCTCATGTTCCAAATGCCTTGAGGTCGAAACTTTGATGATAAATCCGAGAAGTGCATGTTATTGGCTACAGTCAAAGAACTAAAGCTTACAATCTTTATAATCCAAGAACAAAAAAAATTTGTGATTAGCAGAGATGTTTGCTTTGATGAAAATAGCTGCTATGATTTTTCAGAATCTCTAGGTTTACCCGGATGGCAAACTCTTATTTATGAAGAAGATGAAGAAGTCGAGCATGATGATGTCAAACAAATTAAGCCTGAACATAATGTGGCTGAACAACATCAAGATTCACCACCAAGAAGAATGAGACCGTTGAGAGAAATCTATGATGCAACTGAAGAAGTAAACACAGAAGATCAAGTTTAGTTTGCATTCGTTGCAGGAGAAGATCCATTCACTTATGATGAAGCTTCAAAGGATGAAAAATGGGTGGAAGCAATGAAAGAGGAAATAAAGTCTATTGAAAAAAATAAAACATGGGAGCTTACCAATTTGCCTTCACACAAGTTTGCTATTGGAGTGAAGTGTGTGTTGAAGACCAAAACCAATCTTGATGGTTCCATCAACAAGCACAAAGCACGATTGGTTGCAAAGGGGTACAAGCAAAAATAAGGTGAAGACTTCAATGAGGTATTCACTCCTGTTTCTAGACTTGATACGGTTCAATTTATAATTTCTCTTGCTGCTCAAAATGGTTGGAAATTGTTGCAAATGGATGTAAAATCAGCTTTCTTGAATGACTTCCTTCATGATGAAATTTATGTTGAGCAACCTCTCGGATTAGTAAAGAAAAGTGAAGAAGAAAAGGTGTACAAGCTACGAAAAGCATTATACGGGCTGAAGCAATCACCCCGTGCATGGTATGATCGGATCAATGATTTTTTCTTAAAATGTGGCTTTGAGAGATGTCCTTTTGACCAAACTCTTTACGTCAAAAGGAATCCAAAAGGAAAGATCATGATTGTAAGCCTCTATGTTGATGATCTTATGTTTACGGGAGAAGATGAAAAGATGTTATCCGAAATGAATTCAATGATGAATGAGTTCGAGATGACTGATTTGGTAAAAATGCAACATTTTCTTGGGATAAATGTGCAGCAATCCAAGAGTGGGATTTTTATCTCACAAGAAAAATATGCAAAACTAGTGTTGGAGAAATTCAACATGAGAAATGCAAATCCTGTTTCTACTCCTTGTATTACAGGATTGAAATTGAGCAAAATGGTGAAGGAAAGCTTGTTGATCAAACCTGGTTTCATAGTCTTGTTGGAAATTTGATGTATCTTACTGCTATAAGACCCGATATCATGTATGATGTAAGCTTGATTAGCAGGTTTATGGAAAAACCATATTCAAATCATTGGGAAGTTGCAAAAAGAATTTTGTGGTACATCAAAGGAACCATTGATTTATGGTATCTTCTATGAAACTGATGTGCCCGTAAAACTTGTTGGATACACGGATAGTGATCTTGGTGGAAGCATTGATGATTCAAAGAGCACTTCCGGTTATGCTTTTAACCTTGGAAGTGGAATTATATCCTGGTGTTCAAAGAAGCAACCCGTTGTGGCTCTTTCTACTACTGAAGCCGAGTACATTGCAGCATCTTTGACTGGATGTCAAACTTTATGGCTTAGAGGAATGCTAGAAAATTTGAATTTTTAGCAAAGTGATCCTACAATTGTGTATTGTGACAACAATTCTACTATTTGTGTCTCAAAGGATCCAGTTTTACATGGGAGGACAAAGCATATTCGATTGCGGTTTCATTTTCTAAGGGACCTAGTTCGCGAAAGAGAACTCAACCTTGAGTATTTTCGAAGTGAAGAACAAATTGCTGATATCATCACAAAGCCTCTTGGAGCACTCGTGTTTTCAAGAAATGTTGCTGCTTTGGGAGTTCGAAGGAATTTTGGTTTAGGAGAGGCAATGTTGGAGTAAACCAAATAATTCCTAGTTAAAGTGTCTTTCAAATATCTAGTCCTAGTCAAAGTGTCTTTCAAACGTTTGGTCAAAGAGTCATTCTTGTATTTAGTATTTTCATTAATTATGTTCATGTATTTGGATGCCACCAAGTAGTATAAATATGTGAACTTGGTGAGCAAAATTGTAAGACAAAAAAATTCTGAGAACTAAAGCAAATATTCCAGCCAACAAAATTATATCTATCACTTTTTTATTTTGATCCTACTAATTTTCAAATTTTGATTTTCATCCTGTAACTTTACCTCATTTTAATTTTGGTCCTGTGACACCCCATTCTAGTGTAAAAGAGATAAAGTTATAGGACCAAAACCAAAAGAAGATAAAGTTAAATGATGAAAATAAAAAATTAAAGTTAATAGGAACAAAATCAAAAGAAAATAAAGTTACAGGACAAAAATCAAAATTTGAATGTTAGTAGGACAAAAATAAAAAAGGGGTAAACTTACAGGACAAAAAAATATTTTCTCAAAACATAATAATAGAGAAGTGAATGGTAATTTTCAAAAAAGATAAAAAAGAATATGAGTAACATATAGAACGAAAATGACAAAAGGAACAACTTATAGTGGGATGGGGGGAGTAGTTTATATATCTGTATAAATATTTGAATCAATTTAATAAGTATGATCACTTTTTTGAAAAATTATATGAAGGCATTATGCAAAAAAAATATGTTTTTGTACAAAAAAAAATTATTTTTGTGCAAATATTGTAAACAAATTTATAATTATAATTTTTTGAATAAATATATAAATGCATATATAAATGCCCAAAATTTTGAACAAGTGAATTCCAACAGAGGAATTCTATAAACGCCCCTTATATAAATACCCAAAAATGACTGAACCATGTTTAACTTAATTAAGTGAAAAGGTCAGTAATATGTTGTCAGATGCAAAGCTACCCAAGGTGTTTTGGGGGGAGGCAGTCAGTACAGCTTGTTATCTCATTAACAAGTCACCATCCTCAGCTATTGAGTTCAGGATACCTGATGAGGTGTGGTATGGAAGGATCTCGGATTACAACAACCTGAAGGTCTTTGGATGCTCAGCTTTTGCCCACATCAGGCAGGATAAGATGGAACCTAGAGCACTGAGATGTATCTTTTTTGGTTATCCTAAGGGAATAAAAGGATACAAGTTATGGTGTCTGGAACCTGGTCACAAAAGGTGTATTGTCAGCAGAGATGTGACTTTCAATGAGAAAGTCATGGGATACAATTAGGCCATAAGCACTCAGGACTTGGATGGTATTCTTTCAGTAGATGGATTTCAGGTTGAGGTGGAGAATCCTGACAAGAACTCAGGAGAAGCAGGCACTGAGTTAGGTGAAAACACAGGAAGGACTCAGGAGGAGTCTGAGGAAAGTGATACTGATGAACCTTCTGACCATTCCAATTCAGATACTGAAAGCCAAGATCTCAGGAATTATAGTCTAGCAAGAGACAGACACAGGAGAAGCATACACCCTCCGACTAGATTTGGTCAGGTTGACATGGTGTCCTATGCCCTGATAACCGCTGAAGAGGTGGAGCATCAGGAACCTCAAAGTTATTTTGAAGCTGTGTCAGGAAAGGATAAAGAAAGATGAATATTGGCAATGACTGAGGAACTTCAGTCATTAGAGAAGAACAACACTTGGACACTAGTGAACAAGGTTCAGGGACAGAAGGTAGTCAGTTCCAAGTGGATCTTCAAGAAGAAATCTGAAGTGGGGTCAGGAGGAAGAGAGAAACTGAGATACAAGGCAAGACTTGTGGCCAGAGGTTTCACTCAGAGAGAGGGGATATATTTCAATGAGGTATTCTCACCAGTTGTAAAACACTGTTCGATCAGAATTCTATTGTCAAAGGTAGCTCAGGAGGATCTAGAGCTTCAACAACTAGATGTCAAGACAGCCTTTCTACATGGAGATCTGAAAGAAATGATACACATGCAACAACCTGAAGGTTTTATTTTACCAGAAAATCAGGAGAAAGTGTGTCTACTGAAGAAATCATTGTATGGGCTGAAGCAAAGCCCTAGGCAGTGGTATAAGAAGTTCGATAGTTTCATGATCTCTATAGGCTTTACAAGATGCAGGTATGATAGTTGTGTCTATCTTGAAAAAAAAGGAAAGGAGGTACTCACATATCTGCTGCTCTATGTAGATGACATGTCGGTTGAAAGCAAAAGTCGTGAAAGAATTCAGAAGCTAAAGGCTAAGCTCAGTAGCAATTTTGACATGATGGATCTGGGAAGTGCAAAGAGGATACTGGGCATGGAATTTATCAGAGATAAGGACAATGGAAGGTTGTTCTTAACTCAGAAGGATTACATTCTGAAGATACTCAGGAGGTTTAACATGCATGAATCAAGAATTGTATCTACTCCCCTTGGTCAACAATTCAGACTGACATTAGATCAGTGTACAAAGTCAGAAGAAGGGAAGTCACAAATGAGTAAAATTCCTTACTCAAATGGAATTGGAAGCATAATGTATGCTATGGTGTGCAGCAGACCAGATTTAGCACATTCAGTTAGTGTGGTCAGTAGATTTATGGAAAATCCGGGAAAGACACACTGGGAGGCTTTTAAGTGGATCATGAGATACTTAAAGGGAACTGAAAATATGGGATTACTTTTTGAGAAGACTAAGGACAGCACACAACCTCTACAAGGATATGTGGACTCAGATTATGCTAGAAGCATTGACACGAGGAAATCCTTAACAGGATATGTGTTCACATTATATGGTACAACAATCAGTTGAAGAGCATTACTCCAGTCAATAGTGGCACTCTCAACTACTGAGGCTGAATATATTGCGATGACTGAAGCGGTAAAGGAAGCGATGTGGCTCAAAGGTATGATTAAAGAATTTGGAATCAGGCAGAAGGAAGTTACAGTTCAGTGTGACAACCAGAGCACAATTCATCTGGTCAAGCATCAGGTCTATCATGAAAGGTCAAAGCATATTGATGTCAGACTTCATTTTGTGAGAGATGTGGTGGAGAAGAAAGTAATTTCAGTGCAGAAGGTTTCTACTGAGGATAATGCAGCAGATATGTTGACTAAGGTCTTACCTATTTCCAAGTTCAGATATTGTTTGGAGCTGATCAAGCTACAATATGGAATGTGCCATGACTTGGTCCTGAGGTGGAGTGTGGAATGGGGAACCTCACTTACTTTAAGGTGGAGAATTGTTATGAGTGAAGATAAGCTGAGTTTGGATACTGAAATTTAGTCAGGAATCCTGATCCGGAGGTTTTGGATCCGGAGGAAAATTCCTGAGGTGTCATCCTGAGCCTGAGAGAAACTGGTCCTGAGCCTGAGCAAAGGATTCATCCTGAGTCTAAGTGTGCTGATCCTGACTCTCATCCTTAGTGTTCAGATCAGTGAAGATACTTGTACTGAAGACTCAGTAACTTGAAGGCACTATCCTGAGAGGTCATCCTAAGCTGAAAATGACCAATTCCCTGAGTCACTCAAACTGAAGCTTATGAGCTAAGTGATAAAATTAGTTATTTTGGACAGCTGGCGGAGCATTCTTATTGGTCGCCGGAACAGTTATTCTGGGCGGTTATAACCATACAATCTCCTTGATTGGTTAATAGCTTAAAGGCGGTTAAAGGATAGATCTATAAATACGTATTCATTCCAGGAATTGAACACACTCAATACACTGAGAAATTAGAGTGAGAGAAAGCTTGTATTCTGTAAAACATTATTCATCTATTAGTGAAGTGAGGAAACTCCATCCGTGGATGTAGATCAATTTGATCGAACCACGTAAATTGCTTGTTCTTTTGATTTCTATTTTATTTCTGTTGAGTGTGTTCTTGGGAATTCTTCACAATTATTCTGATTACTTGAAGTCTTATTGAGATCGATTTGTTCCGAATAATTCACATCAGATCATAACTAATAATCAAATAGGATTCGCTCAGCAAATTAAAAAATTCCTAAATTTGATTCGCTAATTAAAAGATACTTAAATTCGGTAAAATTTTAAAGTGTGGGTGAAAATTTAGTGCTATATCATGTACCACATTGTTACGAGCTTGAGAGAAGAGATCGATGTTAATGATGAGAAGTTGTTGGAAGAAGGTGAAGTTAGGGTTTTGAGTGAGATGGAAGATGGAGAAGTGTTTAGTTGTGTCCGAAAAGATGAGAGTGTTGGTTTTGACTGATCCAACGGTGATGATCAAAAGAAGGGATTACATCTGGGCCGCACACTTGGAGGAGATTAGAAAGTTTATTTAATTTACATATTTCCCTAAAGACTTTGTCTATTGCACTTGAGTTCCCTGTTTTATGTTTATTTGCTTGGGCATCTTGTGGTCCCAATTGTAGTTGTTAAATGCCATTCTGGCGTATGAATGAATCATCAGAATTCAGTACTATTTCCTTCTATCAATATTCTTCTCTATCCTCTCTCTCTCCCTCAAATTCTTCTTCTTCTTCTTCCTCACATAATATCCAGAAAATTACACAAATATTTATTAAATATTATGTTACAATTTGTGGGAACATAACATTTGGTAATCAGAGCTGGTGTTTCCTCATATATGGCTGAGGCTACACGTTTCAAAGACCTGCAAGAAGCATAAAAGAAGTTAGAGTAGTTTATTCAAACTGAGGCATTAAAATGGGAAGCTACTAAGGCAAAGCTACAAGATTCTACCCATGGGGTTTCATCTAAGGTGGAGGATTCTGTTGGAGGCATTACTTCAAGGGTTAATGAACAAAGAATGGAAATCATGGGGAAGTTAGACCATGTTACACATACTCTAGCAACTTTACAATTGCAAATCATGAATTCAGAACAGAGCAAAGAACAGCTGGGTAGTGACTCAATATTGGGAGATCCTAATATGGGCTCTAATACTCTTGGTTCTAACAATCAATCCTAAGATGTTCCTAAAACAAGACTGTTTCAGGAACATACAGGTCCTGCAGTGCACACTCCCTTACCTAGGGTGGATTTCCCTAGGTTTGATGGTTCAAATTTCAGGGTTTGGGTTTTAAGATGTAACTCTTACTTCAAGCTGGTTCCTAATCAGATTCACACAAGGTAAGTCTTGCTTCTATGCATTTTGATAGGAAAGCAGCCTTATGGTATCAGAATTTTGTCCAAAGGAAGGTTGAGCTACCTTGGACTTAAATCATTGAAGTGTTAAGTGCTAGATTTGAAGATATGAAAGAAACAAAGATTATTGTAGAATTTAACAAATTGAAACAAATTGGGTCATATGCTGATTATGTTGATAAATTTGTGGAACTTAAGGCAAGCATATTGATGGTTAATAGTGAAGATTTTTTTGAGAAATATTTTGTTGCCAGCTTTATTAGTGGATTGAATGAGGAGTTGCAATCTTCTGTTGCAATGTTTGAGCAAAAAACACTTGAACATGCCATAGAATTGGGAAAGAAACAGGTTTTGGCATTGGAAGCATTATCCAGGAAGTTTAAGAATTCCAATAGGAGTTTTAATTATTCCACAAATTTTAACAAGAAACCAGATAGCACTAATTCCATACCTCCTAAGTTGTTCTCTAATGGAGGCAAAGCACCTATCAAGGTGTTAACACCATCAGAGATGGCTGCTAGAAGAGAGAAGGGGCTCTGCTACAATTATGATGAGCCTTACACATTTGGTCATAAATGCAAGAAAAAATTGCATATATGAACATGCATGAAGAAGATGAAGGGGCTGGAAGTTTTAGTTCAAATCTATTTGATGGTGGTGCAGCTGATGGAAGTGCAGATGGTATGGAAGAGGTTCAAATCATATTGAATGCATTAGCAGGAGAGTTGGGTATAACTACTATTAGAGTAATGAGGGAGTATAATCAACAGAGGTTGAATATACTTATTGACACTGTAGTACTCTTAGTTTTATCCAAACTGCAACTGCTAAAAGGTTAAGGTGTCCACTTACACCAATTAATCCATTGTTGGTAAGGGTAGCAAATGGACAAAGATTAGTGAGTGCTAAGCAAGTGGATTCATTCTGTTGGAGGATGCAAGGAAATGAATTCACATATTCCTTGAGAGTATTGGAACATGATGGTTGTGATTTAATCTTGGGTGGGAATTGGTTGAAGTCTTGTACACCAATTGAATTGGACTATGAACAGATGACTGTTACAGTCACCTTATTGGGAAAAAAGGTTAAGTTGCAGGCCTTAACTACCAACATTGATTGTTGTACAATTTCTGGAGTAGAGTTGTTTCAAATGTTACACTCTACGGCGCATAATGACTTGGAGGAAGTGTATGTAGTAACCTCAGATGTTATTAAGGAAGTTGATAAGGAGGATCTGCAGGAGTTGCTGATGAAGTATCAGGAGGTGTTTGAGGAACCTTCAAGTCTACCCCCAGGTAGAGGTGTAGAGCATCAGATTATCCTCAAACCTGGTAGTGTACCTAAACAACAGTACCCATATAGAACTTCACACACTCACAAGGAAGAAATTGAGAAGATTGTGAAGGAGTTATTGGAGGGAGGAATCATCCAAGACAGCAAGAGTCCATTTGCTTCTTCTGTGATTTTGGTGAAGAAGAAAGATGGAACTTGGAGGATGTGTGTGGATTACAGGTATTTGAATGAGATGACTATTAAGCATAACTATCCCATTCCTATTATTGATGAGCTGTTAGATGAACTAGAGGGTGCAAAATTCTTTTCTAAGATTGATTTGAGGTCAGGGTATTTCCAGATTTTGTTGAAACCTGAACACAAGTATTTAACTGCTTTCAGGACTCATAATGGGCATTATGAGTTCCTTGTTATGCCATTTGGCTTGTGTAATGCTCCTGCCACCTTTCAATCATTAATGAATAAGGTGTTCAGGGAGTATTTAAGGAAGTTTGTCCTAGTATTCTTTGATGATATACTGGTTTACAGCTCTAGTTGGGAAGATCATATCAAACACTTAGAGATGGTCTTACAAATTTTGAAGGAGAATCAATTATATGCTAAGAAAAGTAAGTTTAATTTTGGACAAAAGCAGATTAAGTATTTGGGACATGTGATTTCCCAAGAAGGGGTATCAACAGATCCTAGTAAGGTTTCTAGCATGGTGAATTGGCCTATTTCTAAAAATATTAAGCAACTTAGAGGGTTTCTTGGGCTTACTGGGTATTATAGGAAATTCATTAAGGGCTATGGGGAGATTAGTAGACCCTTAACAAATCTGCTCAAGAAAGATGGGTTCATGTGGAGTAGGGAAGCTGGTGTAGCTTTCCAAACTTTAAAGGATACTATGGTTGCAGCACCTGTTTTGGCCTTGCCCAACTTTAACAAACAGTTTGTGTTAGAAACTGATGCAAGTGGGAAGGGAATTGGAGCTGTACTTATGCAAGAGGGAAGGCCTATTGCTTATTTAAGCAAAACCCTATTTCCCAATTAGAATCAGGCTCTATCCATCTATGAGAAGGAATTTCTGGTAGTGCTAATGTCAATTGAGAAGTGGAAACACTATCTACAGGGACATAAGTTCATCATTAAGACTGACCAACAGGCACTCAGGCATCTGTTGGACCAAAAAGTAGTTTCCCCTATGCAGCACAAGTGGGTTACAAAATTATTGGGTTTTGACTATGAGATTCAGTACAAGAAGGGTAAGGAAAATGTTGCTGCTAAGATTCACCCGGTGTTTCACGTTTCTATGCTCAAGAAACTTGTGGGAAAGAAATTTTTACCTTCGCATACCTTGCCTGAAGTTAATGAAGATGGTGTCATGATGGTTCAACCCCGACAGATCTGTGGCCGACGCCAAATCCTTGAACGAGAAAAAATAAAAGATTTGGTTAGTCTGATTTGGGGAGAAGGAAACTGGAAGATTAAAGTCTGGGAAGAGGCTTATCTCATCGTAAGGTGGTTTCCGCATCTTAATCCTTGTGGACAAGGATTTTCAAATCCGGAAGGTATTGTTACGAGCTTGAGAGAAGAGATCGATGTTAATGATGAGAAGCTGTTGGAAGAAGGTGAAGTTAGGGTTTTGAGTGAGATGGAAGATGGAGAAGTGTTTAGTTGTGTCCGAAAAGATGAGAGTGTTGGTTTTTACTGATCCAACGGTGATGATCAAAAGAAGGGATTGCATCTGGGCCGCACACTTTGAGGAGATTAGAAAGTTTATTTAATTTACATATTTCCCTAAAGACTTTGTATATTGCACTTTAGTACCCTGTTTTATGTTTATTTGCTTGGGCATCTTGTGGTCCCAATTGTAGTTGTTAAATGCCATTCTGGCATATGAATGAATCATCATAATTCAGTACTATTTCCTTCTATCAATATTCTTCTCTCTCCTCTCCCAAATTCTCTCTCCCTCAAATTCTTCTTCTTCTTCCTCACGTAATATCCAGAAAATTATACAAATATTTATTAAATATTATGTTACAATTTACAATTAATTGGGAACACAACAGACATTCATATAAAATTTACTTTTAAAATTAAATTTTGTCGCATGTACATGTACTACTATGAAATACATAAGGGTATGTTTGTTTTGGGATTTAGGTGTGCGTAGAAAGTCATGACTTTTGTAGGGTATGATGTTACTTTATGTCCAATTAATATGTATAATTGATATTTTTAGGCAAGGGCGGAGCTTTACAGGGGCTGAAATCGAACGTGAGACCTTCCCATGGAGAAGAGCAAAACTTTCCGCTAGGCCACTAGGAATCTTTGTTTTATATTTTTATATTTACCATATTGAAACCTAATATATAATAAAACCCACAAGCCCTAGATCCCCAATCACCCACAGTTTAAACTTTTGATTTTTACAGCAGTAAGTTGCGCCGCTGCACGTCTCTTCTTCTGCATAAATTGCCACTTCTCTTGTGGCTACTCGCCGGTGATCCGGCGCCGCCCCTCCGTTCAGATTATCGTCGGAATCCAATTGGTATGATTTTATTTTCTCTCTTTTATGTTTGATTTTTATTATAATTTTTAGAGGTAATAATTAGTTGTTTTATCACTCTATACCCAATTCATTTGCTTCCTTTTATTGTTGTTGGTTATATTGAGTATAAGTTAATATATTCTAACAATGAAATTGTAAGATATAGATTTATTATTTTTACATTTTACATAATGTGAAGTAGTGGGATTTGATAAAGTGTGTGTATTATTCTGAGCATTTTATATGTAAAATAATTTGTAATGCACACATTATATTATATTGCATTGATTTATTAATGTGGTGCCCAAATTCGATTATAGTTCAATGATTTATTAATTTTGTGATAGGTAATGGATAAAAGAAAAGCAAAGAAAGGAAAATCTATTGAGTCGCTCTTTACCAACTTCAAACGTAAGGAACCTTCGACAAGTGATGTACATTCGCCACTTAATATCCAACCTCCTAATCGTGCATCACAAAGAATTGAGATTGATCTTGATTCACTTGAACGTAATCCATTTAAACGCACTCCGGTTTGTGAATATTTGGTTAATCAAAGAGATGAAATACGACGAGCTTACATAAAAATGGGGTCATTTCAATCAATTTTGGATGAATATAAGCCAACATTCGACGGAATTCAAAATCGTCGATTCCAAAAGTCGTGGTTTCTTCAATTTCCATGGTTAGAGTACTCACCCACAAATCAGGCTGCATATTGCTTTCCATGCTTTCAATTTGATCATTTGAACAATAGTCACTTTGTATTTACTGTTGATGGGTTCAAAAGTTGGAAAAGAGTCAACAATGGGAAGAATTGCTCATTTCTGAAGCATGTGGGAGATGTTGATTCACACTATAGTAGTGTAATAGTTTATATGAACTCTCTGAAGAATGTATCTCAGCATATTGATAAAGTCATCAATAGGGAAAAAGGAGAAGAGATAAGGAAGAACAGTTTGCAGTTTATGAGTACAATAAAGTGTCTTGAGTATCTAATTGTGCAAGGATATGCACTAAGAGGACATGATGAGTCGGCATCTTCCAAAAATCGAGGCAATCTCATTGAATTGATAAAACTTTTGGGAGATGTGAATATTGATATTAAAGATGTTGCTTTAGAAAATGCTCCTTTTAAATGCGAAGTATACATCACCAACAATTCAAAAAGAGCTCTTGAGCATCTTTGGCAGTCGAGTAAGAAATAAAATTCGTGAGGAGATTGGTGATTGTAAGTTTTGCATTTTAGTTGATGAAGCTAAATATATTTCTAACAAAGAGCAAATGACTATTGTGGTAAGATGTGCTGATATTGTTGGTGTTTTAAAATAGCATTTTCTTAATATTGTACATATTAAAGATATCACTGCTGTAATGTTGAAGAAAGAAATATGTCATGTCTTAAGTCAACATAACTTGTAAATATGCAATATTCGTGGTCAAGGGTACGATGGAGCAAGCAACATGGGTGGTCTATGGAATGGATTGCAAGCTCTTTTTTTGAGAGAGTGTCCTTATGCATATCATGTTCATTATTTTGCTCATCGATTGCAATTAACATTAGTTGCTGCAATTGGAAAAGTACGGCCAATTTATTGTTTTTTTTCAAATTTGAATAAGATTGTAAATGTTGTGGGGGCTTCTTCTAAGCGTCATACCGAACTACATGCCACTCAAGTTCTTGAAGTTGCAGAAAAGACGGCTACTGGAGACCGTGAAACAAGTAGGAGATCAAATCAAATGGGAAGTCTACATCGTCTGGGAGAAACTCGTTTGAGTTCTCATTTTTAATTCCATATGTAGTTTGATTGATATGTATGGTGTCACGCCCCATTTTTCAAAAGTTCAATTTTTAAATTAAAGGGTTTGAAAAGGAA
>JAPKLY010000620.1:151078-223591 GCA_026898435.1 Prunella vulgaris | reverse complement strand
ACAGGAAGCTATCCTCAAAACCCTGAGGATAGGTGCTTGGGTTTTACGTGCCAAGGGATACGAGTAGCCAACTTCCTCTCTTAGGAACTGACCCCTGGGCATTTTACAAGTCCCAGTCCTTCTAACCAACCAATTTCACACCTTGAGTGGTTTGGTATTCTAGTTTCCAACTAAGATAGCTCTAGCAATACAGAACAGTGCTAAATAATAGAGCTATCGATCTGAGCAAATACAGAGTGAATCCTACTACAACACTAGGGAAATTTAATTGCAGAGTGTTGTTTATGATATGCTTGAGTTCTTGGATTCTTGAGAGTTTTCTCTTGGAAATTTCCCGTTAACCTTGAATGGGTGCAAGGTTCTCCATATTTATAGGCAAGATTCAAAATAGATCCGTTGGAGGAGATCAAATCAAATCTTTCCTATTTTAGGTAGATTGCAGGCTAGAAATACTGTTTGACCTACCCGCCATGCTTATTCTGGCAAGTTGTCACATCACCTGCAACTTTTTGAGACGCATTAAATGCCACATTAAATGCTGCGCAGACTCCGTGCATGCGTGTCGAAAGATCATTGGCTCTCCGCTATAACGGCTAGTTGACCTTCAGACATTTGTCCTTCCTCGTACATTCAATGCTCTGAGTCTCTTGTTAATAACTCAGTCTGAACGTGTGTCTTAATGGAGTCTAACTGACATTCATTTTGTCTCTTGTCCCATAGCATAAATAACCTTTTGCTTTGGACTTACATGATTCTGGTGATCTGAACCACGGCCTGTGTCAGGTCCTATGTACATTCAGCACAGCCTGATAGGTTATTCAGCCAGTATGTGTTACATTTTTGCTTCGGACTTACAAGATTCAGGTGAACTGAACCAAGTCCTAAGTCAGGTGTTCAGTGCATTCAGCACAGCCTGATAGGTGACACTTACTCTTCACTGACTGACTTTTGTCCTGAGTATGCTTAGTGTACTCAGTAGAAACATCAGCCAATGGTACTTCAGGATTGACTTCAGGATGAATCAGCAGGCTTCGATCTTCAGCTTCAGAACAGACAATCTTCAGCAAGACTGACTGACTCCTTCAGGATGGTTTACACTTCAGACTTCAGTAAATTGGGTCGACTCCAATATTCTTCAGTCTTCAGCATGGTCCTCCTGTACCGAATCTCTAACCTAACTATCCTGAACTATTTTATCCTGAACAACTATACTTAGGCAAATTCATCAGGGGTTTTGTGATCTAATCAAAACACTCAGATTGTCCCAACAATTTCCCCCTTTTTGATGATGCCAAAACCCTTAAGCAAATTCCTATTCATCTATACAATCAACTGACTAAGTCAGTGAGAACAACTCAGTACCACCTGACAAACTAGGTACTTAGTCTATAAGATGAAAACAAGGAATGGGTTAGTACAGTTCTTGATAAGGATTCAGAAAAGTAGATTCAGGAGTCAACAAGAAGTTGTACTCAGGAAAAGTAAATAACTTCATTGATTGATAAGAAAATACAAGTATCCTGAAGCTATTACAAAATTTCTGAACAACTAGCTCGTGATCTAGTCTTCATCCTTATTCCAAGCAGTCAGTGGAATCTCTTACATTTTCAGTACCCGGTTCAGGACCTGCTTCATCCTGTTCTGATCAGCAATGGCCCCGGCAGCTCGTCCTACTCTGACGACTTCTTCAGAAATTGCTTTCCGGTCCAGTTGCTTGGAGTTCCTAAAGAGTGGAGGAGGGTACTTGATGAATTCCGGAGGAGCGATCTCTACACCTTCAGTGTCAGCATGTCTGATGATTTCAGCCCAGAGATCAGGATGCTCCTGTGCCATCCAGTGATGGAGTATGACGTCTTTTTCTTCAGTCAGATCATCCCATAATCCCACCACGTAGAATAGGTAGGCCCACCTCTTCCGGATCGGAATCCATACCTCCAACATCTCTATCGAAATGAAGTCTTCCACAAACTTCAGTGGAGGATGACTTTGATCTGAACTGACCACAATCTTCCTCTGAGTCTTCATCCGAGATCCAGAAGATACAGATTTCTTCTTCTGAACCTGCGAAATCAGATACTCATTGGACTCCTTTAGGCGCTGGATCTGACTGAGGAGCGAAATCTCCTTCATCTTTGCTATCTTTTCAGCTTCAGTCATCACCATTTTCTTCTGAGTGGTCAGCTCAGTTTGCATATGTTCCTCCATCTCCTTGTACAAAGGCTCCAGAGCGGGGTCCTCTGACGACCTCAATCTTTTCGGCTCTGAACCTTCAGCAGCTTCGATGGCAGCGACGGACCTTGTCCTCTTCCTTTCCGCCGCTATCAGTTCAGGGGGGAAGTTTTTCTTCTTTGCTTTACCAGTAATGGCAATCTGCTTCTTCCCTTCTTCCCCCTTTTTGGCATCATCGTCATTTATCCGTTTTACAACTTAATCCACTGACTCCGCCAAAAGTGTAAACTGTCCATCCATCTCAGTCTGCTTCCCCTGCAATTGCCCAATCTGCCTGGCCATCCCTCTCAGGCCAACACTTAGCTTGTCGACGGCTGAATTGTGCTCAACTTTTAGCCGTCCTTCAAAGCTCATCATCCGATTGTTCAGGGCAGTGGCAATTGCATCCTTCTCCTGTTCAGACATCTCACTCAGCAGTTCCTCCTTCAGTTCAGCTTTCAGCTTGACCAACTTCTCATCAACCTGTTGATCAATTTTTTCAGACAGTTGTTGATCCAGAAAATTGGCAAGCTTAGTCTCCTGCTGAGTCTGCACATCTGAAACCATCTGATTGCAGTTCTGAATGGCATCCTTGGTTTGCTCAGAAATAACAGTGAGGTCTACATTGATTTTAGTCCGATCTTCCCCAAGGAGATCTATTGCAGCATGCATATCAGTGGCCATATCATTCAGGTCACGGTCCAGGTTGTTCAGTTTCTTTTTCAGCAATTCAGAATTCGAACCAACCCTACTAGTTTTTCGCTCAACGAGGATGACTCTCCTGTGCAGATTGCCAAGAGCTCGTGAGGAATTCTGAAGATAAATTGCTTCGGGTGTAGTCCATTTTCCTCTGACTCGGACCATGCCTGGTGGACCCTCTCCTGAAGCCTCCGCAATCCCGGGTCCCAGGATTGCTTCATCGGCCGGTGCACTGACTCCCTCAGTGCCACCTTGCTGATCATCATCAACAATCATTACCACCTCCTGCTCAGCTGCCTTCACCTCTCCCTTCTCTTCTTCAGCATTCTGAGGTTCAGGCTCAGGATAGGTTCGGCGGACCGTTCTGATAAAATCCACCATCTTAATCAATTGATGTAGAGAGTTTACATCAAAGTGATCAAAGAGGGCGGCTTCTAAATCTGCAATGCAGTCCCAACCCCTGGACTCTCCTAGCTGACTGAGCTCAGACCATGTAGCATTTCTGATCATGGCAAAAGTTCGGAGTTGCACAACTGCCTCCTTCTGAGCTTCAGTGAGATCTGGAAATCTCCTTTCCACCATTTCAGCTGCCGCTCCCCTTGCTACTATCTCAAAGTCTGAAAGAATATTTACATCGGGAGCAGGGAACGGCCATGGTGTTTCAGCCTGAACTGGTTCAGCAGCCTCCTGCTCAACTCCTCCTTCCTGAGCAGGCTCCACCTGATCCAAATTCTGATAAGTTTCAGCGATGTTAAGGATCAGTTGATTGGGATCAGGGGATACAACATCCGGAATAGATGAAATGGGAGCAATTTCAAGAATGGCCTGCGCCTGAGCTGGTTCCCTCTTCGGAGTTGCATGCTGAACAGCTTCTTCAGCAGCTCTCTCTTCCACAAGCTTTTTCTCTCGCTCTTCCTCGAGTTTCTTCTCTCGCTCTTCCATGAGTTTCTTCTCTCGCTCTGCTGACCCTGAATAGAGAAATTTTAGCTTTTGTTGCTTGGATCTTGAGTGCTCTGATACCACTTGTTGGTCCCGAAACGAGTATAATCAGTGTATGGGGGGGATACACTGATGTCAGATTTTTCTGAAAGACTCAGAAAAATGCTCTAACACACTCAGTCAGGATTTCCTGAAGTACTCAGTATGCTGAAGGTCCACAGGGGCAGCAGGGATAGTTCAGTAACGAGTCAGATAAGCTGAGTGTGAGCAAAGAGCTCGGAAGCTCAGTAGAGATAATAAACCTACTGACCGCTTGAAAGCAAGTCAGTTGGACTACTATCTCAGTGAGTCAGAGTGAGAGCGGAAAGTGAGCCCTTACGTTCTACTCGTTTTTAGTTTCTGAAAACATTTTCTCTGAGTTTGCTTAGTAAACTGGTGGTTAAGGCTGAGTGCACAGTGTTAAGATTCAGGATGATTGATTCAGTCCTGAATAGAAAAGCGATGCAGGATGTTCAGTTTATTATGATGACAATTATGATCCTGAACAGAACAGTAAATCAGCACACGGGGGACTTTTTAACGTGGTTCGGAGATAACCAACTCCTACGTCCACGACCTGATTTAACAGGAAGCTATCCTCAAAACCCTGAGGATAGGTGCTTGGGTTTTACATGCCAAGGGACACGAGTAGACAACTTCCTCTCTTAGGAACTGACCCCTGGGCGTTTTACAAGTCCCAGTCCTTCTAACCAACCAATCTCACACCTTGAGTGGTTTGGTATTCTGGTTTCCAACTAAGATAGCTCTAGCAATACAGAACAGTGCTAAATAGTAGAGCTATCGATCTAAGTAAATACAGAGTGAATCCTACTACAACACTAGTTAAATTTAATTGCAGAGTGTTGTTTATGATATGCTTGAGTTCTTGGATTCTTGAGAGTTTTCTCTTGGAAATTTCTCGTTAACCTTGAATGGGTGCAAGGTTCTCCATATTTATAGGCAAGATTCAAAATAGATCCGTTGGAGGAGATCAAATCAAATCTTTTCTATTTTAGGTAGATTGCAGGCTAGAAATACTGTTTGACCTACCCGCCATGCTTATTCTGGCAAGTTGTCACATCACCTGCAACTTTTTGAGACGCATTAAATGCCGCATTAAATGCTGCGCAGACTCCGTGCATGCGTGTCTAAAGATCATTGGCTCTCCGCTATAACGTCTAGTTGACCTTCAGACATTTGTCCTTCCTCGTACATTCAATGCTCTGAGTCTCTTGTTAATAACTCAGTCTGAACGTGTGTCTTAATGGAGTCTAACTGACATTTTTTTTGTCTCTTGTCCCATAACATAAATAACCTTTTGCTTTGGACTTACATGATTCAGGTGATCTGAACCACGGCCTGAGTCAGGTCCTATGTACATTCAGCACAGCCTGATAGGTTATTCAGCCCAGTATGTGTAACCTTTTTGCTTCGGACTTACAGGATTCAGGTGAACTGAACCAAGGCCTAAGTCAGGTCTTCAGTGCATTCAGCACAGCCTGATAGGTGACACTTACTCTTCACTGACTCACTTCTGTCCTGAGTATGCTTAGTGTACTCAGTAAAAACATCAGCCAATGGTACTTCAGGATTGACTTCAGGATGAATCAGCAGGCTTCGATCTTCAGCTTCAGAACAGACAATCTTCAGCGAGACTGACTGACTCCTTCAGGATGGTTTACGCTTCAGACTTCAGTAAATTGGGTCGACTCCAATATTCTTCAGTCTTCATCATGGTCCACCTGTATTGAATCTCTAACATAACTATCCTGAATTGTTTTATCCTGAACAGCTATACTTAGGCAAATTCATCAGGGGTTTTGGGATCTAATCAAAACACTCAGATTGTCCCAACATATTGTTTGATTACATTGCTTCCATCCTTTATTTTTTTATTAAGAGAAATACTTTTGAGTCAAAATTATTAACATTTTGCATCAATTTAAGATAATTAAATGATCATATAAATAAATAAACACCCAATAAATAAAATATTTGTGAGAAGCATCCTTAAATGACAGATAAATGGATCGGAGTGAGAATAAAATTCAAATTATTAACCATTCCATCTTATTCAATTTAGCTATTACTTTAGAGAAAATAATTGTTCTAAAATATCTCTTGTTTTTATATTATTTTTCATAACATGAGACTGAAAAAAAAAAGCGGTATAATTTTAATAAAATGTGAAAATATTTTTAAAAAAATAGAGAGTCAATTTTAACAAATATTATCACTTCTTAAAAATCGGTGATAGATTTATAGTAAAATGTGACAATATATTTTTAAGAAAAGTGATAATCCCTTATAACAAAATATTATCACTTTTTATTATAATTTTATCACTTTTTAAAAGTGACAACTTTTTAACTAATAAGTGACACATTTTATTTTGTCTTATGTGATGAGACGATCTCACACAAAATTTACTATCTTTCTCAAAAAATATCAAATGTTGTTATTTCTAACACTTATTTATTTTTTTTGTGATTGATAGGTATAGGATAGATATCCACAAATAATTTATTTAAGGGGCGCTTGGTATGAAAATTCTTCAATGGTAATGGGAATGATGATGTATCTATAGTAATTATAGTAGGTAATAAGAACAAATGAGATACACAACATTGTTTTTTCTACTAAATAAGGTAATCATCACCCCCATTTAATTACCCTCATCTCATCCTATAATCCTCCTCTTCAATCAATCCCACATACTACAACCAAAAACTTTCTTTTTTTATCAAAATTTTCCAAAATTGGAGCACAATACTAATGATGTAACCACCGTGAACACAAAGTCTCATTCAACATACATATGTGTAAAAGAAGAAAATGAAATTTCAATCACATTACCATTAAAGAATTTAAAACAAGCGCCCCCTTAGAACTTGTGAGAGTCATATTAATTATTCTATACTAATAATCATCATGTTGTGAATCAATCGACCTCAACAAGGCTTGATCTATTCAAGCAAGAATCAGAACAACTAAGAACTCCGATCTAGAATCAGATGAACACAAAAGGATTTGCAAAAACAATAAGAAATCAAGATAACTCAAGAATAAAGGAATTTAAGTGGTTCGATCAATTGATCTACGTCCGCAGATGGGGTTGCTCACTTTCACTAATCAATGGATAATTTTTTACAGAGTACAATGTGATTCACAACTTATCTCAATTATCACTGTTAATTATTCACTCTCTCGATCTCTGGTTTGAATGCGTATATTTATAGCCTTAATCCCTAACTGATCTTAAGCTCATAACCAATCAGATTAATTGTATGGTTATAATCGCCAAAGAGTAACTGATCAACCGTCCAACAGAATTACTCCTCCAACTGCTCAAATAACCAACTTTATCACTGTGGTTAAAGTAACCTTCGACATCCCCTATTTCAGTTATTTATAGATTAATAACAATCAGCTCAGGATAACTTCAGTCTGAGTGACTCAAGAAGTAGGTGATTTCAGCTCAGGACAAGTAACTCAGGATCGTGCCTTCAGGTGACTGAGCTTTCAGTAGATAAGTGCCTTCAGGATCTGAACACTCAGGATGTGAGTCAGGATCAGTGCACTCAGTCTCAGTATCACACCTTCGCTCAGGCTTAGGATCAGATTCTTTCAGGTTCAGGATCTCATCTCAGGATCCAAACTCAGTATCAGGATCAGTATTCCGGATTAGATTTCAGGATTCAAACTCACCTTAGCTTTTACATACAACATTTCTCCACCTTAAAGTAAATGAGTTTTCCCAATCCACACTCCACCTTAGAACCGAATCATGGTACTGTTGATAGGTGAACTACCCATGGTTAATCACGAGATTAATGGGTCAAGGCTAAGAAGGTCGCCGACCTACTCAAGAGATAAGTCTCCACCTTTGACCAAAGTCAACCTAGAGAAGCTCGCCCGGAGGCCCCACAACCAAGTCAAATAGCTAACCAAACTCAAGAGAGAGAAGCTCGTGGGGTAGCTAGCCCTTATCCAGGAGGACCAAGTCGATTAACAACATATTTTCTCGAACAACATATTTTCTTGTTATCGTTTGGTGTGATTAACAAGAAAAACTGCCATAAATTCTTTCATTAACAAAATCCACCAAAAATTTGGCGCTAGAGAAAGGGGTCTCGAACCTCCGATTAAGAGAATTTGAGAGAAATTAGTGAAAGTTAGGTTGAATATTTGAAGGAGTTCTTCAAGCTTGACAAACTCCCATAATTTTGGGCTTATAATACAACAAAAAGGATTTTAAATGCATGTGTGTAGACAAATAAACCAGATTTTGGATAATTTGTTTGCATGGAAGGCTAGACAAAACCTTGAACAATTTGACCTGTACTGGAAACCGCCGACCTTGACAACCTTCTCACCAAAACCTAAGAAATGTCGAAAGAAAATACATCTGCTACCACTAGGAGATGGAAGGGGCTCAACAACCAGAATCAAACTGATGGGGAGACCTCGCGCTGAGCTCCCCACCATAACGATGTGCCGCGAGCTTCTCAGGGAACTCAGGCTACTACTACTGCCCAGGACGGACTAAATCCCGCTTTGAGGGACATCGTCAATGACCCCGATAAGCTTCAGCGAACAATCGCTGCATTGCAAAGGCTGCAACAGAGGCAACAGAGCGAGCTCGCCCAGGCATCTCGGCGAGCTCCCGCCAATGAAGTCCGAGAACAGACAACTTGGCCAACTCAGGCCAATGAAGTCCGAGAACAGACAACTTGGCCAACTTGGGCAAACCAGCGACCTCCCCGCCAAACAAGAAGCGAGCTCCACGCGAGCTCGCCAGTACAGGGAAAGAACCGGCAAGGCAAAAATGGCGGATAGACTAGGTTCGCAAGATGGGTGAACTACTGCCTACACGGAGGCATCAGCCACTCATCAATCCAGGGAGGTCCTCCGGGGAAGATTGGGGCCCAGACAGGAGGAAGTCGAACAAGTGTCCACCCCTGCTTCATCCCGGATGGAAGAGTTGGATCTACGTCCACGTAGGTCCGCGCACGATCGTTTGAGGAGGCCAGCTGCTGACAGACTTGGCCCAAACGGAGGCCGTCAGTTCCAACCCATTACTGAGGGGCTACCCCAGAGCTAGGGACTGTGGGGATGTGCGTCCACGAGGCGCACAACCTTTGAATAGCCTCCACAGGAGGTAGCTCACGAAGATGAGCTGGCCACATTAAAGAAGACCGTAGAGCAACTACAAATGCAAGTGGCTGCCAAAACTGGCGGACCTGATGCTACCTCCCTCCCTGCATCTCCATTGGCACCCACCATATTGAAAGCACCGGTGTAGAAGAAGATCTAGTTCTCGGTGATGTCCGCATACGAGGGAGAATCCGACCCTAAGGTCCACATCACCAAGTATGCGGACTACATAATCTCAGTAGGAGCCACTGATACGACCCAATGCCGGAACTTCTCGCTGACCCTTGGGGACCGAGCCCACCGCTGATTCTCTTCACTCACCCCAGGGTCAATCCATTCATTTGGCCAGCTCACGCGGGATTTCTTGGCCCACTTCTCGGGGAACGGGTCATATTTGACCCAGAAGCACGGACTCGCCAACATTCATCAAGGTAAAATGAAACCGACCAGTAGTACCTTGTGAGGTTCAATAAAATACTGTTAGAAGGCGAGCCGGTGAGCGAGGACACGAAGATTGTTGCTGTGAACTTTGGAAGGAAATGCACCTCGCATGCCCGAACACCTATGCCGAGTTCCGACACTAGGCAGGGGTGCACATGGCTATGCATGAGGTACTACTGAAAGAGGTCGGTGCCTCAGATGAGAAGAAGCAACATGGGAAGAAGTCCGGGGGTACCTACAAAGCTCCCCGAAACTGGAAAGCTTTCGGCGACGGAGACGAGTTCAAGGAAAAACTCAACCAAGTACTTACCATCTCCGTTGACCATGTGTTCACTGCGGTCAAGGACAAGGCGATATTGAGCGAGCCACAAAGAATTCGTCAAGACCGCACGAAGCTAAACCCAAACAAGTTTTGTGCCTATCACCAATCCATCAGCCACTTCACAAGTGAATTTTGCGACCTCCTCAAGCAACTTTGGAAATTCTACGAGGACGAGAAGCTGACCGAGCTCGTGAAAAAGGCACCGGTGAAGAGATCCAGGATTGAGAGGAGAGAGGTCTCCAATGATGAGGAGGAGGATGAGGACTGACGTGGTCCTCAACACAGGCGTAGGGCACCTCTCCCACCTCCACAAGATCAAGAACCTACCCGAGAACTCTTGGTTCTTGAGGAACATTTCAGAGCTGCCGGAGGTCTCCAAGATGGAAGATCCTCCATCTCCAAGAGGCAGAGGAAGGCCGAGGTCCGGGCCATCAACCAGGTTCAAGAAGGCAGCTCCAGCTCCAAGCCCGCCACTCAACCAAAAGCCGAGCTAACATTCTCCCAGGCGGACTTGGAGGGGATTCTAACTCCCCATAACGTCTCGTTGGTGATCAGCGCCAACATCATGAATGTCCGAGTTCATCGACTCCGAGTGGACACCGACGCGTTCACCAACATCTTGTTCAAATCTACCTTAGATGCCTTAGGTGATTTTGAGTCATACATAGAACCTATTAATGCTAGGATAGTGGAGTTCGGAGAAGCTGTAACCGTCTCCGTAGGCCAGATTAGGTTGAGCGTCCAACTTGTATCGGCTGAGGACCCAGAGAGGAGATTGACTAGGCTCGTAGATTTCCTTGTTGTTGACCAGAAGTCTACCTACAACGGGTTCCTTGGCCTCCCATTTATTCATGAATTTAAAGCGGCGTGTTCAACTTACTACTATTGTTTAAAATTCCCAACTCCTAAAGGTACCGGAACTGTTAAGGGTGATCAGAAAAAGGCTATAGAGTTTTTACTCCAAATAAAAAATAGCCAAGTAAAAAAGTCTGTAACGCAGGTTCACATACTTGAAGACGACGTCCAAATTCCGGCAGTTGAGACCAAGACCCTAGACATTATCTCGGTCAAAACTGAGTTAATGGAGGTAGGCGACTTGCCGAAGTTAAAGCTGAAATTGATCAAGTGCAAGAACCTGCGCATGGCACGCAGCCAACGCCCATGGAAGGAGTTGAAGAAATTCAGGTAGACCAAGTGCAAGAACCTGTGCAAGACCCACGACCTGCGCTAATGGAAGTAGATCAAGGTCCCCAGGTTAAAAATCATCCTGAGTCAAGGAACCATCCCAGGTTGAAGGGCCATCCAATCCAACTCCTAAAGGAGCAGGAAAAGTTGATGAACCTGCCAAGGATGTAGAAGGAAGTGAAGACCTTGAACCTCGAATAGGTCTGTTGGTCCCTAAGGAAGACTTTGAGTCTTCTTGTTTTAAAAATCAAGCTGACTTTACAATCAGCTGAGTGCGCAGTGATCTTAGTGTGCGGAAACGTTTTTAGTTAAATCCTTTTAATGAAAACCTTTTATTTAGTGCAGCAAGTAAGAGCAAATAAATAAAGCAGATAAAAGACAAGATTTATAGTGGTTCGGACCAACTGTCCTACATCCACTCTCCTCAATCCAACTTGGAGTTGAGGGGCTCTCTTACTCACTTACTAAGTCACAATCATACAACTTGAGAGTTAACACTCTCTTTTACACACAAACTGTTAGTGCAAACAACCTTGTAACTAACTGAACGACTTCTACAAAGTCTTACAAAGGAATAATAAATGTGTATGAACGTGTTTTTGTGTACAGAGGTAAATAATGTAGCCTATCTGCTAGTGTAATCGCGCGTAGGATCGTTGTGATTTTTCTCTCTTGTACCCATATTTATAGGCATAAAAAACTATGTAATCAATCAATCAGAGTGATTTATTGATTCTTGATTTCCAGGTTTATATCTTTCCATCTTTGGCTTGATCGTCAATCTGATTGACTTGATTTGATTGCCTATGATTCTGGAAATCTTCTAGCCGTTACTGCGATCTTGTCTTCTTAACATGATTGACTTTCTGTAAATAGATCTTCTAAGCAACTGCTTCAGTCGAACTCAGCTACTGTTGGTGTTCCTCTGTTGATTTTATCCTCGTCTGATTTCGGTACCTCAGCTGGTCTGACATCAGCTGACCTGGACCTCAGCTGATCTAACCTCAACTGATCTGACATCAGCTGACCTGACATCAGCTGATATCTAGCACCTCAGCTGACCTTCACCTAAGCTGACTATCCTTAGCTGATCTGACCTCAGCTGATCAGCTGACCTCCCAAGATCAGCTGGTTTTAATGGCATCAAAACATAAGGAATTTCCCAACAAGGTCATGAACCGGCGGTGAAGGAGAGCTTGGAAGAGTTCCTAAAAGACCCAAGATGGAAGAACCAAAAGAGGAAGGCCACTCCCATGGAGGAATTAACAGCAATCCAGGTGGACCCAGAGAAGGACTTGGAACTTTTCATAGGTTCCGAGCTCCCAGAGCCGTATAGGTCAGAGATGGAGGTGTTTCTCATGACCAACCTGGACGTATTTGTCTGGTCCCATGAAGACATGACAGGAATCCCGTTGGAGCATGCATGTCACAAACTCAACATAGACCTGACAAGGAGACCAGTATGCCAGAAAAGAAGGAAGTATGGACCAGACAAGTACGAAACCCTAACCACGGAAGTCAAGAAGCTACTAGAAAATAAGTTGATCAAGGAAGCATTGTGCCCATAGTGGGTCGCAAACCCTGTCCTTGTAAAGAAGCCCAATGGAACATGGAGGTTGTGCATCGACTTCACGGACCTAAATAAGGTGTGTCCAAAAGATAACTTCCCACTGCCCCACATCGATCAACTTGTAGATAGCACTGCAGGCCACGAGATGATGACATTCATGGATGCCTTCACAGGTTATCACCAGATAGCGATGCACACAGATGACCAGGAACACACGACGTTCTACACCAACAAGAATATGTACTGCTGGGAGAGGATGTCATTCGGACTCATCAACACCGGAGCTACCTACCAAAGGTTGGTTAACAAGATGTTCGATCAACATATTGACCATACCATGGAGGTGTACGTGGATGACATAGTAGTCAAGAGTTTGCGGAAGGAGGAACACCTCGACCATCTCAAGCAAACCTTCGACATACTACGCCACTACAACATGAAGCTGAACCCAAAGAAGAGCAGCTTCGGCGTTCACTCGGGAAAATTCCTAGGTCACCTGGTCAGCCAAAGAGGCATCGAGGTCAATCCGACGTAAGTAAAGTGCATTATCTAGATGAAGGCACCGAATTCAGTACCGAAGGTTCAAAGGTTGACTGGGTGTTTGACAGCTTTAAACCGGTTCATCTCCAGGTCCGACGATCGGAGTCATCCATTGTTCGAAGCAATCAAGGCAATAGACTTAGACATAAGGATGACTTCCAATGGACGAGCGAATACTAGAAAGCCTTCGAAGACATCAAAGCATACCTGGCCAACACTCAAATCCTGTCAAAGTCAGTACCTGGCGAAAAGTTATACCTATACTTAGCAGCGTCAGAGGTGGCCATCAGTTCGGTGTTGGTCCGAGAAGAGGGCAAAACACACCTACCAGTGTATTACGTGAGTCAAGTCTTACATGAAGCAGAGTTGCGATACACCCCAACAGAGAAGCTAGCCTATGCACTGGTGATGAGTGTTAGAAAGTTGCGGCCCTACTTCTTCAACCATCCGGTACAGGTGTTGACAATGTTCCCACTACGGTAAATACTGCACCAGCCGGACACTGCAGGACGCTTATTGAAATGGTCACTAGAAGTTAGCCAATACGGTATAACCTACGCACCCCAAACATCGATCAAGGGAAAAGCACTCTCCAATTTCATCGTCGAGTTAACTTTCCCGCATGATCCGATGAGGGGACGTATAACTCCGTGGCACCTCTACGTAGACAGATCATTGACAAGCACAGCAGCAGGAGCCGGGGTAGTGCTAATAAGCCCAGACAGACAAGTCTTCACGTCGGCAATCCGATTCGACTTCAGAGCCACAAATAATAAAGCGGAGTATGAGACGCTGATTGCCGGACTTAGGTTATCATTAGCTGTAGGGGCAACTAATCTTCAGATTTTTGGAGATTTCCAGTTAACAATATCCCAAGTTCGGGGAGAATACGAAGCTAAAGATCAACAGATGATGATGTACCAGAAGATAGTAGCACATCTGATCCTTGATGTTAAAGCAGGTTTACATCGAGCAGATCCCAGGCTGGAGAACACACAAGCGGATGCACTAGCCCGACTAGCTGCCAGTAACAGCGAAGCAAATTTGACAGAGGTCGTCGTTACCAAGCTGAAAGACCCATCGACATCTGATTACAAAGTAAACCAGACATAGAGAGGGGGGCAGGAAGATGGCAAATATTTACGCACTCCGATCGAATAATAACTGATGGACAGATCGGTCCCAGAAGATGCGTGGGAAGCTAGTCGGCTAATGAAGCAAGCAACTAGATATGTGTTGGTAGATGGCCAACTTTACAAACGTGGATTCTCTCTATCCCTACTCAAATGCTTGTCTAAAAAGCAAGGGTTCGAGGTGTTAGAAGAAATCCATCAAGGAATTTGCGGAAGTCACCCTGGGGGGCAAGCTTTGGCATATAAGTCGATCAGACAAGGGTACTACTGGCCCACTCTCAGAAAAGATGCCATCAGCTTTGCCCGAAGGTGCCGAAAGTGCCAGCTATTCGCACCTAATATTCACTCTCCCGCTACTCAACTTAAATCGGTATTCAGCCCATGGCCTTTCGCAAAATGGGGTATCGACTTGATCGGCCCATTCCCACCTGGCAGAGGCTGTGTAAAGTTCGTTGTAGTAGCAGTGGACTATTACACTAAGTGGGCTGAAGCCGAGGTACTCACAACAGTAACACATGAAAGGATGATCAGCTTTATATGGAAAAATCTGATATGCCGATTCAGACTTCCGCAGTCAATTGTGACAGACAACGGCAGACAATTCGACGGTCAGAAGTTGAGTGAATTTTGCAGTTCATGGAATATCAAAAAACACTACTTAACTCCGTACCATCCATAGTCGAACAGCCAGGTTGAAGCAGTGAATAAGATTTTTAAGCATGTGCTGAAGATACGTCTTGAGGACAAGAAAGGAAGTTCGGCGGATGAACTTGCAGAGGTTCTATGGTCATACAGAACGTCGTACCGAGCAAGTACCGGGAAAACACCGTTTGCCTTAGCCTTTGGAACAGAAGCAGTTGTACCAGTAGAGGTTCAGAACAAGACTTGGAAGGTGATTGGATATGAAGAGAAGGAAAACGATGAAACCTTAGCAGTAGATAAAGACCTGCTTGAAGAAACCAGAGCTTCATCAGAGCTAAAGAATGCCACCTACAAACAAAGAGCGGAGAAGTATTACAATTCCCATGTTCGAGATCGAAGGTTCAAAGTAGGTGACCTAGTACCCTTAGAAGGAAGCTAGCAACTCCACCTGGTATATTCAGACCAAATTGGGAAGGACCATTCCGAGTCACCACAACTTGGGCAAACGGGACGTATGACCTAGAAGACATGGAAGGGAAAGCTACGTCGTATACATGGAGCACATCACATTTGAAGAAGTTTTACCATTAGAAGAAGGTGGAACAAAATTTTGTAATAGACTAGTCAAAGGTTCGCATCAGAAATGTTGATGGCAACCAGTGTAAATTACGTTACTATATAAAGTTAAAATTTTCCAGAAATATCAACTGTTCAAAGCTTCGTAATACACAAGGACCAAGGTCCCAAATGTTATAATCTAAAAGCTCAAGGCAAAGGCCGAAGCGCCCAAGGTTAGCGAAGGTGTCCTTCTTAAAGGATCACTAAGCGCCTTCTGCCCTAAGTTAAAAAAAAATCACGAAAAAGACGATTAAAACGTCTAAGGCAAGGTTCTTGAAATCCAATTGCCCAAGTGAATTGAAAATAGTACAACTCGCTACCCTAAGTGGTCTAAGATGAGCAATTCACGACCCTAAGCGGTGTAAGACGAAGAATACGTACTAAATAAGCAAAGTACAAATTCATGGTCCGAAGCGACGTAAAACGAATGGTTCGCTTCCCAAAATGGAATAAGACCAACAACTAAGTACTAAAAATACAAAAATCGAGCTAATAAAAATATATAACGTACGAAGAATTAAAGTAAGACAAGTTGGATTAAAAAGTTCAAGGTTCATAACAAAAAATACTTAGAAAATTTTCTAAGTATTCGAAGTGATGCTAGTTACAAAGGTCAACTAGCTAGCCATCTTTGAACTACAAAAAAAGCTCTTTCTAGGCGAGCTATACAAGCCCGGCGAGCTACTCCTACTAAACAAAAGAAACAAAAAAC
This sequence comes from Prunella vulgaris, assembly GCA_026898435.1. NCBI lineage: Eukaryota > Viridiplantae > Streptophyta > Magnoliopsida > Lamiales > Lamiaceae > Prunella > Prunella vulgaris. Next base: position 207,386 of record JAPKLY010000620.1, on the reverse strand, counting down.
TATGCTAAAGAGAATAAGAAAATCCCTAAGTCCCGGGAGTAGTAGGAGCATCAGAAGCTGGAGTCGCAGAGGCATCAGCTGGGGTTTCAGTTTGGGCGACCTCAGGAGGAACTCCGCCACCACCAACTGGAGGAGAGAGTCTAGGCAGCTCAGTAATGTTGGCAGTAAGACCACTAGTGTCCAGCAAATTAGTATCGAACATGAGGTCCCCACAAGTTTCCTGCAATTGTTCAACAGTAGGGGGAGTTCGCACCTCATCCTTAGTTTCAACGACTGGAACCTCGAAAGTTTGGATGATTTTGAAGCGGTCCCGGGCGGAGTCCAAGTTAATCCCATAGCCGGTGAGATCGCCTATATTCAGCTCTGTGCCCTCTGGTATTTTGGCCTTCGCCAAATAGTCATCAAACTCTGACACCAGTGCTTTCCACTCATCGTCCTTATTCATCCGTGCCCACTGGAAAGAACAGATTACTTTGGCAAAACACAGAATGAAGCCAAGGTCTGTGGAGATCATCTTGGCGAGCTACAGGGCCTCTGGTGAAATTGAAGCATCTCAAGCGCCTTTGCGATGACCTCTTCGCGCAAGTTAGAACACTCCGCCAAGCTCCCTTTACTCTGCTCCTGGACGATATTCACCTCATCTTTCATCTTGGCGAGCTCTTCCTTCCCGGCGACGAGCTCATGGCCGGCTGATTCAAGTTCAACCTTTTGACGGTAGAAATCAGCTTGAAGCTTCTCCAGCTTCCTCAAGGCATTTTGCTCCGCCACTAGAGAAGCCTTCGCCTTCTCCTCCATCCCGGCGAGCTCATCAATAGCTTTCTTGATCTCGTCCCCTAACCGAGCGATGAGAGATTTTGATTCCTACCAGGCAAGGTCGGCGGAAGTGATATCATCAGTCACCATCTGAGTTGCAGCCAGAGCTGCACAGACATGATACATTGCCAACGTCGCCCAATTAGCGGGTTTTTGTTTCTCGATCAGAGCGAGCTCAGAAACTGGGAGGTATTTGGGTACCTCGGAGAAGATGCGGCGAGCTCTCCCAGGCGGAAGCTCTCTCACAGGTCATTGCCTTCAACCTCTCTGCATTATGAATAGCCTCCGGGCAATGAGGAAATTCGCCAGGAGCGTAACTGAAATCATAAAAAGTTAGAATAAAATAAAGAAAGAATCAACGTCTAACTTCAAAATATATTACCCACTCACCCAAACCGGTCGGGATTGAGCCCGAGAAGAGTGTCATCATTGATGGGGATCCCGTAGGGAGACGGTGGTGGCGCACTCTGAGGAGTTGGAGGGGCTGGAGAAGAATAAGGAATAATAGATCGCCCCGAGCCACCATGACCCGATCCAGAGCCTCCCCGATCGCTCTGCTCGGTGTCTTCATCGCGCAAACAAACCTTGGTTCGTTTCTGAGTGCGAACCTCCTCCTCGCTCACTCTCGCTCCATCCCCGTAATGGAGAGTTCTTTTGGACTGATGGGTTGGAGGTTGGGAACCTCGCTCAGATCCGGAGCCACCTCGCCCAGGCTCCTTCCTGGTCTTAGCGACCTTGTCCTTTGTTTGCTGGGGGACTAGAGCCTTCTTCGGCGAGCTTGTATCCCCAGTCTTGTCAGTTGAAGGAGCCGTCCCGGCGAGCTACACTTTCTTGGTCGCCTCAGTGCGGTGCCTGAAAGGATTCCGGCCTCGTTTGGGCGAGGTCTACCTATCTGATGTTGGCGAGAAAAGAAGTGATAAACTTCAGGAACTTCGATGGGAGGGAAAGCAACTACTGCACCTTCACCTGCGCCAATAAAGTAAACCAAAATTAGCAACTCGGCGAGCTCCACTAACAAACAGGTGAACTATGTAGAGATAGAAACCTTGAGGCTCCGGCCCTTGAGCAATAAGGTGATGCGGCGAAGTAAAAACACCTGCAAGTCTCCAGAAATGATGTTGGCATAGGTGCTTGACGTCCCGATCCTTTAACTCCCACAAACAGTACACAGTCCGCACGAACTCAAAACCAACGGACACGTCAGGTTTGCCGCGGCTTGACTTGAGGTGCTTCGGACCTGCAAAAGAGAAGATCATATTAGTAAATCTAATCCAACTCACGCACACCGAAATACACCACCTACTGCTAGCTTCTCCGTATTTCTCAGGAGAGTAAATACGTCCTCCTCACCCATTGTAACTGGTAGAAGCTCGCCAGTCCCCACCGATAAAGACGAACTGTTCCTTCCAGTCGCAGACTTTATTGGGGAGGATTCCTAAAAACTTCTCTCCCGGGTGAGGTTTCAGGTAGTAATACCATTTGCCGTCCTTAGCTTGCCAGGTTACAGTGAACAACTCGTTGATCTCCGCTGTGGTTAGCCGGTTCTCATACCCCTCCAGCCCAAAAACCGACAACGTCGCTAAGAGATTACTCCAGGCATTTGGTGTAAGCTGGGTAATAGCGAGGTTGGTGTCCATCAGAAACTGCCCAATAATGGGGTGCAAGGGTAGAGTAAGCTCGGCCTACAAGATGTGAACGTTGATGGCAGTTAACCTGGCCGGGGGCCTATCAGCTCGCTCATTTTCATCTGGAGCATACAAGAAAATATCAAGCGGAATACAATATTTCTTGTGAAGAGGGAATATTCGTTTATAACACTCTGAACCTCATTGCCCTTGTAGTCAGATTTACCCACTACATCTCGAAAAGTTCGCTCGGGTAGAGGGAAGGTCGTCGCATGTCCCTCAACATATTCTGCCCAATTGAACTCATGAACGACGTCCGAAGGGATTTGATACTCCAAGAGTTGTGGGAATGGAAAATTGATTGAGCGAAGATATTCATGGGTAATCTCCACCTCCCCGTCATCATCATCGTCATCCTCCTCCAGCTCACGGACAAGTTCGCTCGCCTGATCGCCAGACTCGGCGACCTCCTCCTGAGTCTCAGCAACCTCCGCCTCGTCCTGAGCGATGACTTTATTAGTGGCCCGAGCGAAGTCCTTCCAAAGCTCGCGAAGACCCGATCCCTCACCACCTCCAGAGTTAGTGGCCTTCTCCCCTGAATCTGGCCGAACCTCGCCTGAGAACTCACCACCGTCTGGGCGAGCTACTGAGCTCGCCCCAGAACCTGACTCGATCAAAATAGTAGTCATCTGAGGGATTGGCAGGTTCTCAGTCATGGGCTGTTTCCCTGGGTTGCGATTCGAAATTGTTCGGCTCGAAGATTGGTTAGACATATTTAAATTAGTGGGTGTGAGGTTTTAATTATTATGGTTATAACGGTCAAAGTACACAGTCAAAGTCACCGAAAAATTCAGGAAGGTAGCCAGAAAATTCAAAAGGTTCCCCGGGGATATCAAAAGTCACCGGAACTCCGAAGAAAAATGGGAAAAATAAGGAAGAATCTGCAAAAAGAAAGAAAGGAAAGAGAAAGAAATGGTGTTCTACCTTGGGAAACCCTTGAAAATCCGTTGGACGCAAGGAACTTAATCGCCGGTGAAATGCTCTGAAAATCGGGAATGCAAAAGTGAGAAATGAAATCCATTTCTCATATTTATAGACATCGAGGCGAGCTACAATATTCAAAAAGCTTGAGGACCTATGCACAAAAAATTGAAAATAGCACCATAACGGGCGCGGGAAATGAGGCCAAAAAAGGCGTGCACGATGCATCTATCTCCGCACCTCGTCAGCACGTCCACCGCCACACTATAGCATGCTGAGACGCTCGACATCAAACCATGAGGTAGTTTGCCAACACTCGAGCTCTCACTCACCAAGGTAAGTCAGCTCGCCGACACATTAGAAATATCATGATGTGGACGAGCTGGGGGGCAAATATTGATAGGCGAACTACACAGGGTTAATCACGAGATTAATGGGTCAAGGCTAAGAAGGTCGCCGACCTACTCAAGAGATAAGTCTCCAGCTTTGACCACAGTCAACCTAAAGAAGCTCGCCCGGATGCCCCACAACCAAGTCAAATAGTTGACCAAACTCAAGAGTGAGAAGCTCGAGGGGTAGCTCGCCCTTTTAAGGGTAGCTCTCCCTTATCCTGGAGGACCAAGCCGAAGTCCACCTCTACATTGCTCCGAAATGACACAAGCCAATGAAGCTCGCCTAGGTCCAAGACATAGACCCCAGTTGTATAAGAAGCAAGTAGTAATGTGGTAGGACGAAGCATTGTAAATGTAGCATATTAGTGAGTAAGGATAAGTGTCAAGGACACTTGTCAGCACTTAAAGTCAAGTAGGCTCACAAGGTGCCAACTCACCACATGCATACCTATAAATAGGTCTCCACCTTGTAATTTCTCTCTCTAAGTTTTCATTATTCAAACAACACTTTCTCTCTCTAGCTCTCATATTTTCTCTCTCTGTATTCATAACTCAAGAACAACATATTTCTTGTTATTGTTTGGTGTGATTAACAAGAAAAACAGCCATAAATCCTTTCATTAACAAAATCCACCAACAGGTACATCCCAAACAGTATCTGAACTTGAAAGTATGTAAGACCTTAGTCAACATATGTGTTGCATTGTCCTCAGTAGATACCTTTTGCACTGAAATCACTTTCTTCTCCACAACTTCTCTTACAAAATGAAGCCTCACATCAATATGCTTGGATCTTTCATTAAAGACTTGATGTTTGACCAAATGAATTGTGTTATGTTTGTCACACTGAACTGCAACTTTCTTCTGCCTTATTCCAAATTCTTTAATCATACCCTTGAACCACACTGCTTCATTTACTGCTTCAGTCATTGCAATATATTCATCCTCAGTAGTTGAGAGTGCCACCACTGATTGGAGTACTGCTCTCCAACTGATTGTTGTACCATACAAAGTAAACACATAACCTATTAAGGACTTCCTTGTGTCAACGCTTCCAGCATAATCTAAATCCACATATCCTTGTAGAGATTGTGTAATGTCTTGAGTCTTCTCAAAGAGTATCCCCATATTTTCAGTTCCTTTTAAGTATCTCATGATCCACTTAAAAGCTTCCCAGTGTATCTTTCCTGGATTTACTATAAATGTACTAACTACACTGACTGAATGTGCTAAATCTAGTCTGCTACACACCATAGCATACATTATGCTACGAATTCCATTTGAGTAAGGAATTTTACTCATTTGAGTCTTCTCTTTCACTGACTTGGGACACTGTTCTGCTGTCAATCTGAATTGTTGTCCCATGGGAGTAGATACAATCCTGGATTCATGCATGTTAAACCTCCTGAGTATTTTCAGGATATAATCCTTTTGAGTTAAGAATAACTTTCCTCTGCTCTTATCTCAGATAATTTCCATGCCCAGTATCCTCTTAGTATTGTCCTTCATGTCAAATGTGCTACTGAGCTTTGCCTTTAACTTCTGAATTCTTTCTGAACTCTTGCTTGCAACCAACATGTCATCCATATAGAGCAGCAGGTATGTAAGTACTTCCTTTCCTTGTTTTTCAAGATAGACACAACTATCATACCTGCATCTAGTAAAGCCTATAGAGATCATGAAGCTATCAAACTTCTTGTACCATTGCCTTGGACTTTGCTTAAGTCCGTACAATGACTTCTTCAGTAGACACTCCTTGTCCTGATTTCCTGGTAAAATAAAACCTTCAGGTTGTTGCATGTATATTGTCTCTTCAAGATCTCCATGTAGAAAGGTTGTCTTGATATCTAGCTATTGAAGCTCTAAGTCTTCCTGAGCTACCTTTGACAATAGAATCCTTATTGGGCAATATTTCACAATAGGTGAGAATACCTCTATGAAATCCACCCCCTCTCTCTGAGAGAAACCTCTGGCCACAAACCTTGCCTTATATCCCAGCTTCTTTTCCTCCTGACCCCATTTCAGATTTCTTCTTGAAGATCCACTTGGAACTGACTACCTTCTGACCCTGAACTTTGTTCACTAGGGTCCAAGTGTTGTTCTTCTCTAATGACTGAAGTTCCTCAGTTATTGCCAGTACCCATCTCTCTTTATCTTTGCCTGACACAGCTTCAACATAACTTTGTGGTTCCTGATGCTCCACTTCTTCAGCAGTTGTCAGGGTATAGGACACCATGTCAGCTTGACCAAATTTAGTCGGAGGATGTATGCTTCTCCTGTGTCTGTCTCTTGCTAGACTATAATTCCTGTGATCTTGGCCTTCAGTATTTGAAATTGAGTGGTCAGAATGTTCATCAGTTACACTATCCTCGGATTCTTCTGGTAATGAATCCGCCTCAGTAACTTCTTGTCCTGAGTTTCTGTTAGGAGTATCCACCTCAACCTGAAATCCTTTTTCTGAAAGAATGCCAGCAGAGTCCTGAGTGCTTATTGGCTGATTCTACTATGCCCAGGTTCCAGACACCATAACTTGTATCCTTTTACTCCCTTAGGATAACCAATAAAGATACATCTCAGTACTCTAGGTTCCAGCTTATCCTGCCTTATATGAGCAAACGCTGAGCAACCAAAGACCTTCAGGTTGTTGTAATCTGAGACCCTTCCGTACCACACCTCATCAGGTGCCCTGAACTCAATTGCTGAGGATGGTGACTTGTTGATGAGATAACAAGCTGTACTGACTGCCTCCCCCCAAAACACCTTGGGTAACTTTGCATCTGAGAGCATGCTCCTGACCTTTTCCAGGATTGTCCTATTCATCCTCTCAGCTAAGCCATTCTGCTGAGGATTTGCAGGAACTGTCCTGTGTCTAGTAATGCCCATTTCTTTGCAGAAATTATTGAATTCCCCTGATACATACTCCAATCCATTATCAGTTCTGAGATGCTTAATGGATCTCCCTCTTTTATTTTCTTGTTCACTGAGTCAATCCTTGAACTTTTCTAATGCTTCACTCTTCTGCTTCAGTATAAACACCTATACTTTCCTACTGAAGTCATCAATGATTGTCATGAATTATTTCCCACCTCCATAAGTCTCAACCTTAGCTGGTCCCCAGATATCAGAATGAACATAATCCAGAGGTGCATCGGTGGTCTTCTTATCCTTTGGAAATAGAATTTTCTTGGATTTTCTCAAGACACAATGATCACAAAAATCCATCTTTAGTACCTTACCATCCCCAAATACCTTCTTCTTTGTCAGTTCTTGGAGTCCCCTTTCTCCAATATAGCCTAATGTCTTATGCTATATCATAGCCTCAGAGCTATCCATAACATTGTTTACTGAACCAGTAGAAGTTCTTCCAATAAGGATATACAATCCATTAACTTCCCTTTCATGTATACCTTATTATCTTTTGTGATCAGGATGAATCCATCCTTTGTGTTGAATTCATAACCCCGTTGATTCAGTGAACCCAGGGAGATCAGATTTCTCTTCAGTTCTGGGACCATCCTCACATTTGAGAGTATTCTTTCCACTCCATCATGCAGCTTCATCATGACAGAACCACCCCCCTTCACCTTGCAGGTTAGATTGTTGCCTAACACAACTGAGCCTCCATCAAACCTCCCCAACTCTCTGAACAATGATTCATCCGGGCACATGTGGAATGAACATCCTGAGTCAAGTACCCATTCATCATTCAGCTTCAGGTTTGTCACAGTCAACACCTCAGCACTATCATACACTTCTTCAGCAGCAACAGTTATATCAGCCTTTTGTTCTTCCTTGTTTCCTATTTCTGTCAGGGCAATTCTTCTTGAGATGACCAGTTTTGTGGCAAGCAAAACATTTCCTCTTCTCAACAAAATCACCAGATTTTGATCCCTTTGTGTTCTTCTTCTTGTTCTGAAAAACTTTCTTACCCTTCTTGAATTTGATATTCAGGCCCTCAGCATGCACTGAAACTTTCTTGTCAGCTTGTAATTATAGGGACTTGGTTTTGAGTGCAGCTAGAATATCATCAAAGGACAATTGATCTTGCCTCCCAAATAGTAAAGCATCCTTGAAATTCTCAAAAGATTTAGGCAGAGAATTCAAGAGCATCAAAGCCTTATCATCATCATCTATTTCCACTCCCAGGTTCTCAAGATCATCAACAACCTTGTTAAACTCTTCAAGTTGCTCAATTAACTCATTCTCTTCATTCATCCTGAAGGAAATCAGTTTCTGCTTCATGAACAACTTGTTGGTGATAGACTTGGTCTGATACACCTTCTCTAGTTTACTCCAAACACTAATGACATTCTTTTCCTTGCACACCTCCCTCAGAGGCTTATCCCCCAAACACAGAGTGATGGTGCTATGAGCTTTCTCCATAATTTCTTGTTTCTTGGTTGGATATTCAGAAGAGAAAGAGGGCCATTGATCTTCCGGCTTCAGGGCATTTGATAGCCCATGATGAGTCAAGAGATCCTTCATCTTGATCTTCCACAAACAAAGTCGTTTGCACCAGTGAATTTCTCAAAATTCAATTTGGTAGATGCCATGATTGATGATTGATCTAGTTGATTCTTCCCACAAACAGTGCCACATGTTGTGAATCAATCGACCTCAATAAGGCTTGATCTATTCAAGCAAGAATCTTTATAACTAAGAACTACGATCCAGAATCGGATGAACAAAAAAAGATTTGCAGAAAAAATAAAAAATCAAGATAACTCAAGAACAAAGGATTTTACGTGGTTCGATCAATTGATATACGTCCACAGATGGGGTTGCTCACTTTCACTAATCAATGGATAATTGTTTACATAGTACAATGTGTATTCACAACTTATCTCAATTATCACTCTTAATTATTCACTCTCTCGATCTCTGGTTTGAATGTGTATATTTATAACCCTAATCCCTAACTGATCTTAAGCTCATAACCAATAAGATTAATTGTATGGTTACAACCGTCAAATAGTAACTGATCAACCGTCCAACAGAATTACTCCTCCAACTGCTCAAACAACCGACTTTATCACTGTGGTTGAAGTAACCTTCGTCATCCTCTTTTTCAGTTATTTATAGATTAATAACCATCAGCTCAGGATAACTTCAGTCTGAGTGACTTAGGAAGTAGGTAATTTCAGCTCAGGACAAGTAACTCAGGATCGTGCCTTCAGATGACTGAGCTTTCAGTAGATAAGTGCCTTCTGGATCTGAACACTCAGGATGTGAGTTAAGATCAGTGCACTCAGTCTCAATATCAAACCTTCGCTCAGACTCAAGATCAGATTTTTTCAGGTTCAGGATCTCATCTCAGGATCCAAACTCAGTATTAGAATCAGTATTTCGGATTAGATTTCAGGTTTCAAACTCAGCTTAGTTTTTTTATACAACACATCATCACTAATTAATTTTCTTATATATAATTTGTGTGTAAAATTAAAAGCTACCGTTAAAATGAACATAAGGAGTATTTTTATTTGTACAAAAACTTTTTTAACTGAAATTTTTTCAGTTATTACTATTATTATGCCTATAATATTTTAATTATCATTATTTAAAACTATGGAAGGAGTAATATTTATAACATTGATAATTGAAAAACATGTGACGTCACATTAAAGGAGACCTACACTTTTAGTTTTATATTTCTCATGCATCTGGAATCTAAATTTTACAGCACTCAAGTTAGATATAAAAAAAATATATGAAATTTTGGAGTAAGTGGTTTGATAATTCGCCTCTCCTCATGTTCCCTTTCCCCATTAGTCTGAATTTTCGTATTTTTATTAATTATACTTTTAGTTATATCTTAGTTTACACATAAAACTCAACCAAATATTAAAATGGTAGTAGGCATTACTGATTATTAATATTTTGGCTTTTGTCATACTTAGTGATTATTGGATTAATTTTGTAATTCTATAACTTGTCACAAATTTGAATTTGGTTCAGATTGATTACATATTTTGATATTGATCCTGTAAGTTTGAAAATATTTTGACTTTGATCTTTTCACAAAAAATCAAAATATTTTTAAACTTATAAGACTAATATCAAAATGTATATTTCATGTGGACCAAATTCAAAATGAAGATAAGTTATGGGACTTGCAAATCTTTAATCCCTACACATTATTATTACTATTATGAAATGAAAATATAATAAAAATATCTCAAAAAAAATATTAATTGATCTCGAGTTCTCACTATTCAAAGGGTTCATTTGGTTCAATGGATAAGATAAATAACTCAAGATAGATTAGACAAGATTATAATATAGAGATTATTATCTAGGAGTTAAATAGTATATTTGGATTGATGGACTAAGATAATTAGTAGTGTAAGATAATTTCATTTTGAATGTTTGGATTGTAAGATTAATAATAAAAATATATGCAATTGACAATTTTGCCCTCTATATCATAAACAAAAATAAAATGGATTATGGTTTTCCTTTTCAATATAAGGGGAGTATTTTAGTAAAGATAAAAACAATGAATTGTTATCATACCTCATCCCCAAGATAATATTATCTTCTATTCATAAGATAATTGAATTTTAGTTTTGAGCTTTTTATTAATTTTGGACTTTTGTTTATTAAATTAAATATTAAATTAAATTAAATAATTTAATTTATCTTAGCTTATCTAACGAACCAAATGAGAACTAAAAAAAAATAAGATTGTACGAGATGGAGCAGTTAAAATTAGAAGCGGGTAGAATGTAGGTATTTTTGGGAAGTAGTTAATTTGCTTTTTAAAAAATAAATTAGGTGGAGTATAATTGGCATATCATAAAAGCGGAAAGGAAATGGAGAAGCTCCGGCAGAAAGGCCCCTACAATATGTGGCCATCAGGACATGTGCTAGTTTTAAAGTTTCGACCACAGTATATACAGTCTCTTTAACTTGTCAGCACATAGTCATTTTGCGCTCCCTCAATTAATTTGATATCTTCAAATTTAGATACACGACATATATAAATATTTTTTGAGTTAAAGTAAAAAAAATACGACTTTATAATTTTTATCAATTACAGTATACTATCTCGGTTCCACAAAAATTTACATACTTTCTTTTTTAATTTGTCCCACAAAAGTTTGCATACTTCCAAAAAAAAATTATTCCTTTAAATCAACACCTTTAAAATCTTTACCGATCACAATCTCCACCACAGACATTCTACTCATTACACTTTTCCTTAAAAACTGTGCCCTCAAAAGTACCGCAAACTTTTGGGAGACAGAGGTAATATATTTTTTTATTTTACAATTCGATACAACACCTTATAAATTTGGAAAAAGTACAAAATGATACAACAAATTGACAAAAATTACATATTGGTCACGTGCAAAAAAAAAAAAAACATACATACTGCCGTGTAAAATTTTTGAATCAATTTGTAAATATAGTGAATTTTTTAAACCAATATGTAAGTGACCCTATAAATTTTACAACTCGAAACATCTGATCATATTAGGGCAACAATTAAATAAGTGACTTACGAAGATATCACTAAAGGTTCATTTGGTTCAATAGATAAGATAAATAACTCAAGATAGATTAGACAAGATTATAATCTAGAGATTATTATCTAGGAGTTAAATAATATATTTGGATTGTTGGATTAAGTAATTAGTAGTGGATATGTTTGGTTCGTAAGATAAAAGTATCTATCCGTTAAATGTTTTTAACGGTAACGGATAAATATTTTTATCTTACGAACCATAATTTCATTTTGAATGTTTGAATTGTAAGATTAATAATAAAAACATATGCAATTGATAATTTTTCCCTTTATATCATAAACAAAAATAAAGTGAATTATAGTTCTCCTTTTCAATATAAGGGGAGTATTTTAGTAAAATAAAAATAATGGATTATTAACATACTTCTTCCCTAAGATAATATTATCTTTCATTCATAGGATAATTGAATTTTAGTTTTGAGCTTTTTATTAATCTTGAGTTTTTATCCATTAAACCAAACATCAAATTAGATAAAATAATTTAATTTATCTTAGTTTACATAACCATCCAAATGAGGCATAAATGTATACGTAGATGCCAATGAATAAAATTAAATAAAAAAAACAGCATTTATGAAAACGATTTTTAGTTGAGTGACAAAATTTAATGTTCAAAAAACAAAACATATCCCTGAAATATTGCAAAGCAACGCATCCACATTTAATTGTACAAGAGCTCTCAATCATATCGCACAAAAAGACAGGAGCATTAAATTGTTTTCCTCGATCCCAAAACGTTTAAACTGAGTAGACGAGACAAGGTAATATGTTTCATGGAATAAAATGAAGAATCAATTATGTTGGCAGTTGGAAATAAATATTAAAAAGTAATAGTATAAAAAATAAAAATAACATATTTATGACATAATAATTTAATTATATTAGGTGCTTTTATTATTTTATTATATTATCCTATAATTATCTATATTGAATATGGGACAAAGGAATTATTTTAGTTAATTTGTACTTGATAAAATATTATGTGTATCTTATATGTCGTGCACTATCAATACAAGTTTCTTGTAAAAGCTAATATTATTAGGCTACGTTTGGTAGGATGTAAAAAATACTACAACATAAATGATTTTATGTAACATGCTGATAAAAGGAGTTAAGCTCAATATTTGAAGAATAGTTAAAGTGAAAGCAAGCCGAAGGGTAAGTTGCTCGCCACCCTACTCGCCAGCTTGCTCGTCTGGCTCAGGGATGGCAAAGCAACAAGCCCACGTGGCCACGCCCAAATTGCTCGTCTGGGTGCTCGCCAGGTTGGTCGCTTAAGCCTTGGTGGAACGAAGCAACAAGCCCATGAGCCCAAGACCAAGTTGCTCGCCATCATGCTCGCCTTCCTGCTCGTCGGCTTGGTCGCCTAAGTCTGAGGTGACAAGGCACCAAGCCATGAGGACAAGCTCAAGGTGGTTGCCCACTTGCTCGCCACACTGCTCGCCAAGCTGCTCGCCTCACTTCTAGGAAGGGAAACACAAGATGTTCATGGAACCTATAGGAAAGGCCTAAGTCAGTAAGGTTAGAGTTAGTGCAGCAAGTCATTAAGGTGGTGACAAGTGGAGGACACTTGTCACCACCAGAGGCCACATGGCCTATAAACGTGCCACATCACCCTCAAGAGGGGATAAATACTTGTAATCGGCTCATTTGTAAGGATCTAAAATCCTAATACAAGAAACCCACTTATGAAATTTCTCTCTCTACAATTCTCTTTTAAATTCACACTATAATTCCAGAATTATATCTTTGATTATTGTTTGAGTGATTTCGCGTGATTAACTAGCCATATAAACTTTCAATTAGTAAAATCATTCAACAATTTGGCGCTAGAAGGAGGGTTCGAACCTCCTTCGATTGGAAGAACTAACGCTCGTTCTTTGTTTTCTCAAGAACAACCATTCAAGTTTTGTGAATCATGTGAAGAACAAAAGGGTAATCTTCAAGTGTAAGTGTTTTCGAGAAAAACTCTTTATTTTCGAGAACACGAACTAGAAAAGATTTCTGTTAAGAATTTAATTCCCCAACGCAATTTCACCAAAAATGACAAGGCATATGTACGAGGTTTCCCACGACGAATCCCGCACCACCTCGACGAGCCGAAGGTGGAAGGGAAAGAAACCTTCAGGACGCCAGCATCCCGGACAAGCCCGTGTCCCTGCGTTACCTGCGCCACCAATCAGACCTCAAATTGAAGACACCTTGGAGTCAATGGTAAAGACGCCCGAAGATATCGAAAGGGCGATGGCCATGTTGCAACAAATGCAAAGGCAACATGTGGTAGTGACTCGTCAGCCAATGATCCAGGTAGACCCGACGGAGACAAGACATGAGACGCTGACGAGTTACCATGAAGAGGAGGCTAGTAGTGGATGTGTCGCCCCGGAGAATTCAGAGGGCAAACAAAGGATGAGTGATCGTCTAGGACCCCAACCTAGACAATCAGACCAACGACCAGATGTTCAAACATCTGGGCGAGCAGCTGGGCGAGCAGCTGAACATCCCCGACATGTTGAAGGGTCTCAGGGGGACAGACAGAATAAGTTAGGTCATAACTCCGGGAGTGGAAGAACCGGACGCTCGCACCATCAAGAGCTTTGTGAGTCTGACGTAAGGCACCAACGCAGGCCAGTCCAAGAAAGGTTGAGGAGACAGGCATCCGAAAGGTTGGGCCCGAATGCTGCGAGAACCCTCCAATGACCAAACCGAGAGGTCGCCCGAAGTGAGGGACTGCCGGGGGCAGCACGTCAGTATGAGGTGCACCCGAAACAGCCTCGAGGAGGGGGATCATCTCGGGGGTCGTCAGTTCTTGAGATAGAAAAGTTGAAGAAGGCGGTGGAGGACTTGCAGCAACAACTGGCCGCCAAGGACAAAGCCGAAACATACACATCCCTCCCCATTTCACCATTATCAACAACCATCCTTACAGCACCAATCCAGAAGAAGATACAATTTCCATCACTGGTGTTGTACGAGGGGGAGTCTGACCCCAAAGTCCACATCTCAAAATATGCCGACTATATGATCTCCATGGGGGCATCAGACGCAACTCAATGTAGGAACTTTCCTCTAACCTTAGGAGACAGTGCTCATAGATTGTTCTCCGCGTTGACACCTGGATCTATCCAGTCATTTGGCCAGTTGACCCGGGAATTCCTATCTCATTTTTCGGGATTTGGAACATACTTGACTCAAAAACACCGACTGGCTAACATCTCACAAGGAGCTGAAGAAACCGATCAGCAATATTTAGAACGCTTCGACAAGATCCTTTGGGAAGGTGAGTCGGTTAGGGATGATACAAAGGTTGTTGCAGTCATGGCGGGACTGCGTAAAGGAACGGACCTATGGAAAGAAATGCATCTATCTTGTCCAAGTACATACGCCGAGTTCCGCCATAAAGCCGGTGTATATGTTGCAATGCAAGAAGCCATGGCTAAGCAGTTGGGCGCAGAGACTGATGACAAGAAGAGCAGGAAGAAACCCAGTGGTAGTGGGTACAAGGCTCCTAAAAACCTCAAGTCTTTCGGGGACACAACTGAATATAAGGAAAAGTTAAACCAGGTGCTGACGACCACTATCGACCATGTCTTCACAGCTGTGAAAGATCAAGACATGTAGGCTGCACCCCGGAGGATCCGACAAGATCGAAACAAGTTAAACCCAAACAAATTCTGTGCTTATCATCAGAGTATCGGACACTTCACCAGCGAGTGTCGTGACCTCTTAAAACAACTATGGAAGTTCTACGAAGATGGGAAATTTACCGAATTCGTAAAGAAAGCTCCGGGGAAGAGACAGCGTCAGCCAAGACAAGCAGATTCGGATGATGAGGATGATGATGAAGTGGAAAGGGCTCCGAATAGACAAGTGCGTCAGGGTCCACCAGTGGTTCCCACTCATTAAGAGCCTAACCGTGAAGTTTTGGTGCTCGAGGAAATTGGCAGAGCCGGAGGAATGGTTGATGGTCGCCAAGCCTCAAAAAGGCAAAAGAAAGCAGAAATCCGAGCAGTTAATCAAGTACAAGAAACGGGGTCCGGATCGAAAGCATCAGCTAAGCCAACTGCAGACTTGGTCTTTTCACAAGCAGACCTCGAAGGGATCCTTACGCCGCACATTGACTCCCTGGTTATCAGTGCCAATATCATGAACACAATGGTGCACCGGCTACTAGTGGATACGGGAGCATACACGAACATCCTGTTTAAGAAGACATAGATCAGCTAGGAGATTACGAGTCTTATATAGAAGACTGTAATCATAAAATAGTGGGATTCGGAGAGGCTGTGACCGTCCCACTAGGTGTAATAAGATTGTATGTAGAACTTGTAGCGCTAGAGGACCCGGAAAGGAGGATGACCAGGTTGCTAGATTTCTTAGTCGTAGATCAACCACCCACCTATAACGGGTTCCTCGGCCTCCCTTTCATTTTCAGAATTTAAAGCTGCATGTTCTACTTACTATTATTGCATTAAATTCCCAACACTCAAAGGTGTAGGTACAGTCAAAGGGGATCAAAAGAAGGCGCGAGAATGCTTACTAACTCTAAAAATGCCTGTTATCCAGGTGTTGGTGTTTGAAGATGTATTATCACAACCCTCTCCAGATGAGCCTAACATTTTGGACGCTATCTCCGTTGACACCAAAATGATGGAGGTCGACCAAACAGCGGAAGAAATGGAGATAGACAATACACCCCAACAAAACCAACAGATTGAGGGGCAAACGGAAAATGACTCGGAGGTTCAAGATCATATTCCAGCAATCGTTGTCGAAGCAAGTGGTGACATGAAGTTAGCACCTAAAAGTCAGATAAGTGCATCGGAAGACATAGAACCTCGGTTGGGTTACGAGCCGATCCTGATGGAGATGGACGTACACCTCGAAGGGCCCATTGATGACCTGAGATGGAAGGATAAGAAGCGACCTGCCACTCCAATCGAAGAGCTCAGGTCCATACAAGTTGATCCCAACAAAGAGGATTTAGAACTTTTTATTGGATCGGAGTTGGAAGAACCCTATAGGAGCAAGATGGATGAGTTCCTCCACGCTAACCTCGATGTATTTGCATGGTCACATGAGGACATGATGGGTATACCGGTGGAGCATGCTTGCCATCGCCTCAACATTGATCCTACGAAGAAGCCCGTCCGTCAGAAGAGAAGAAAATACGGGCCTGATAAGTATGAGGCATTGACCGGTGAGGTGAAGAAGCTGCTCGATAATAAGCTCATAAAGGAAGCACTATGTCCCCAATGGGTGGCAAATCCCGTCCTGGTCAAGAAGCCAAACGGAACGTGGAGGCTCTGTATAGACTTCACAGATCTCAATGCCGCGTGTCTGAAGGATAACTTCCCCTTGCCCCACATAGACCAACTGGTGGACAATACAGCGGGACACGAATTAATGACGTTTATGGATGCCTTTGCAGGTTATCATCAGATTGCCATGCACCCCAATGACCAAGAACATACTGCCTTCTACACAAACAAAAATTTGTTCTGTTGGAAGAGGATGCCCTTTGGGTTAATCAACGCCGGCGCCACGTATCAAAGGCTAGTCAACAAGATGTTCGACCAATACCTTGGTGATACAATGGAGGTCTACGTCGATGACATTGTGGTAAAGAGCCTTAGAAAGGAAGATCACCTAGAGCACCTCAAACAAGCTTTCGACATCATGAGAACATATAACATAAAGCCCAGCCCGAAGAAAAGCAGTTTTGGAGTGCAGTCCGGTAAATTTTTGGGGCATCTAGTAAGTCAACGGGGCATAGAGGTCAATCCCACACAAGTCAAATGCATTCTAGAGATGGGAACACCTAAAGACGTTCCAGTTGTTCAAAGACTCAAGGGATGTCTCGCTGCATTGAACAAATTCATATCCAGATCCGGAGATAAGAATAGACCGTTCTTTGAGTCCATCAAAGGAAAAGGCATCTGTAAAAGAACCGGAAAGAGTAACTATGTCTGGACCGAGGCTTGCTAAAAGGCATTTGAAGATATAAAAAGCTATCTCAGCAACCCCCAGATCCTCTCAAAGCCCGTGCCAGGAGAAAAGCTATATTTATACTTGGCTGCATCGGAGGTGACCATCAGCTCAGCCTTAGAATGTGCGGAAGGCAAAACACACTTGCCGATATACTATGTCAGTCAAGTGTTACACGAAGCTGAGCCGCGATATTCCCCAATGGAGAAGCTGGCATACGCATTGGTGATGAGCGTACGGAAGCTCCGACCTTACTTCTTCGATCATCAAGTAGAAGTCTTGACAACGTTTCCCTTAACGTAAGTCTTACACAGACCAGACACGGCCGGATGATTGTTAAAATGGTCACTCGAGGTCAGCCAGTATGGTATAACCTACGCTCCCCCAACAGCGATCAAAGGACAGGCTCTAGCAGACTTCATAGTAGAGCTAACCTACCCTCAAGATCCGACGAGAGGACGTATATACCCATGGCACCTCTACGTAGATGTCTCAGCAACAAGTTCCGCAGCCGGTGCAGGTGTTATCCTGGTGAGTCCCGACAAACAAGTATTCACCTCAGCAATAAGGTTCGACTTCCTTGCAACTAACAACAAAGCCGAATACGAAGCACTTATTGCCGGATTGAGACTATCATTAGCTGTGGGGGCAACCAGACTTCAAATTTTTGGGGATTCACAGCTAATAGTATCTCAAGTCTGAGGCGAATACGAGGCAAAGGATAGGCAAATGATTATCTATCAAAGGATCATCGTATACCTGATATCTAAGTTCGACCAGGTGTACATCGAGCGAATCCCCCGACTGGAAAATACACAAGCATATGCTCTTGCTCGGTTGGCTACGAGCACCGGGGAACCAAGTATTTTGGAGGTGATAGTCACAAAGCTAACGAATCCTTCAACATTTGATTATATTAATCAAGTGTTGAAGAAGGGGCAACAAATAATGATCAACCAAGAAGTGATTGATGACTGGCGTACGCCCATCACTAAATACTTGGCCAATGAAGAGCAGCCGGGAGATCCGTGGGAAGCACGACGAGTTGTAAAACAAGCTGCTAGATACATGATGATCGAGGGTCAGTTGTATAAAAGAGGAATCTCACTTCCGTTAGTCAAATGTCTCTCCCCGGAGGAAGGTCAAAAAGTGTTAGAAGAAATCCATGAAGGAATATGTGGAGGCCACGCCGGGGGGCAAGCCCTAGCCTACAAAACTATTAGGCAAGGGTACTATTGGCCAACATTGCGGAAGGATGCCATCAAATATGCTAAAAATGTTTGAAGTGCCAACAGTTTGCTCCAAGCATTCACACCCCGGCACAAGAATTAAAATATGTATATAGTCCATGGCCATTTGCTAAATGGGGTATCGACTTGATCGGCCCATTCCCTCCCGGAAAAGGTGGAGTAAAATTTGTAGTGGTGGCCGTGGATTATTACACCAAGTGGGCCGAAGCAGAAGCTTTAACGACGATAACCCAGGAAAAAATGATAAGCTTCATTTGGAAAAACTTGGTATGCAGATTTGGGTTGCCACAGTCTATCGTCACAGATAATGGTAGACAGTTTGATGGGAATAAGCTAAGAGATTTCTGCACATCATGGGACATCAAGAAACATTACTCCACACCATATTATCCTCAATCAAACAGACAAGTCAAAGTTGTGAATAAGATCTTGAAACACATTCTGAAGATCCGATTGGAGGAAAGAAAGGGTAGTTGGGCCAACGAACTGCCAGAAGTCCTATGGACCTTAGGATATCTTATAGAGCAAGTACCGGGGAGACACCGTTTACCATGGCTTTTGGAGTCGAAGCGGTCATCCCGGTGGAGGTCCAACATCGGACGTGGAGGATAATCAAATATGATGAAGAAACAAATGAAGATGATATGGCAGTGGAGAAAGATCTGATTGAAGAAACAAGAACCTCGGCGGAGCTAAGGAATGCAGTCTATAAACGACAGGCAGAAAAATATTACAACTCACAAGTGAGAGATAGAAAGTTTCAGATTGGCGATCTGGTGATGAGAATGATATTAGCAGTCCCAACAGGAGTGTTTGGTCCAAAATGGGAAGGTCCGTTCAAAGTAATAAAGAGTTGGCCGAATGGGACATATGATTTGGAAGACATGCAAGGCAACCCTTCATCATACACCTGGAACGCGGCACATCTCAAGAAGTTCTACCAGTAAAAGACTTGTAAAAAATTTCTTTTGAGACCGAGCTCGCCCAACGTGTATAGGGGTAAGTAGGTTCGTGTTAGATAAGGACAAGTCTGTAAAGTCATATTGTGTGGAATAAAGAAGATGTTTCCTTTCAAGAACAGTGTATTGAAAGAGGTCTCAAGTTATAAGCTCAAAAGACTTACGAGTCAAAAATAAAGGCAAGGTATTGAGACTAAACCCTACTGGAATAACAGTAAAAGGGAGTCCTTATCAATCAATAAGCCGACATCGAAAGAGATGAGAAATAAAAGGTGTAAATTTTCAATT
This sequence comes from Prunella vulgaris, assembly GCA_026898435.1. Taxonomy (NCBI): domain Eukaryota; kingdom Viridiplantae; phylum Streptophyta; class Magnoliopsida; order Lamiales; family Lamiaceae; genus Prunella; species Prunella vulgaris. The sequence goes on along the minus strand of JAPKLY010000620.1, from coordinate 187,562 downwards.
CCGTAAAAAGAAAAGTAAGACGAATCAATTAAAACACCACACACGGAAACGAGAAATAAAATAACTTAGACAGAAATATCAACAAAATACAAAACTACAAATAAACTTGAGGAAAAAGGAAACTGTATATCCATTAATGATAAAAAGAGTTCAAGTACATATGGGGCGCCTTCGTAGGGCGAAGAAGCAAAAAGTTACAAGTAAAAACGCCTTCGAGGGCAATGAAGCAAAAAGACTACAAGCTAAAAAGCAAAGAAGCAAAAAGTTGACAAAAGAAGGCCCAACACTCTACTGCCGCCGCCTTGCTCACTGGTATGCTCGCCCGGCTGAGCATCTGCCTGCCCAACGGCTTGAGCAACTTGCTCGCCAGCCTGTTCACCGGCCTGCTCGCCTGTCTGCCCGCCAGTGCCAGAATTAGAGAGACCCGGGAGAACCTCTATGGGAGACAAGCCCTCGGTGTCAATTTGAAGGGGAGGATAGCTTCCACCAATGATCTTCATAGTGGGAGGCACAACATTAAGGTCGACACCCATCTCCTCAAGATCTCCGATGTCAACAACCAACCCCTCCTTGAGGGGACGCTTGGTGAGGAAGTCGGTAAATTCCTTCTTCAGGGCCGTCCAAGGGTCCTCATTCTCACCAACAGCATGGTGATAGGCCCGGAGGTTTTCGGAGAAGGCGTAAACGAACCCAAAGTCAGAAGACTCAGCTCGAATATCAGCAACGGCCTCGGTAGTGTAACAGTCAGTGTGAGCAACCTTAAGTTCAGCAAGTTGGGTCCGGGTAGTTTAAAGTTCTCTCTCCAACTCAGTAACTTTCCTACGAGCAACCCAACCCTCCTCCAGTTGAGCCCGCAAGCTCGTCAACTCAGCACGAAGGCTATCGGCTTCAGCCTGAGCCCTCTCAGCACTTGCGATCGCCGATTGCTCGGCATCTAGGGAAGCCTTAGCCTTAGCCTCAGATGTGGCAACCTTCTACTTCATATCATCCCTCTCCTTCCTCAGGGTGTCATTCAACACCGCGTACGACTTCTCCAAAGTCACGGCTTGCTCAATGGCGTGCTGAGCAGTAATGAGGGCACCACTCGAATGATGCATAGCCGTACGGATGTTGTCGGTTAATGACTGATGCTGGATAATAATATCTTGAGGCTGAGTCCAATGGCGGGCGGCAGACTCAACGGACCTTCGAAGAAGACCCGGAATCTCGTTAAGAGTCTTCGGAGGCCGGGCAAGTGCAAACTGATGAACCGCGGGGCTGCGGTGCTGTTAACATGAAGGGTCATACCTGCATAGAAAGTTCATGCAAAATAACACTTAGAAAAATTTCCACAAGAAAATTGGAAATTTCTAAGTATAAATGTGTTAGAGGTTTTGAAGAATGTTACCCTGCTGGTCGATCCTGATCCCATCCCAGGATGGAGATATCCGACAACTGCCCAACAGAGTGGATGGGTGCGGGGGCAGTGGAGGTACCGGCTGAGAGCGGAAGTGTAGGCTCCGAAGCCTCAACCCGGCCAGAGCCACCGGAACCCGAGACTCTCGAAGTCTTTGCCCTCTTGGCAGCTTCCACTTCACGTTCCACTCGTGACCCGTCACCACGATGTAAATGGCAGCCACCACCTGGAGAGCCGCTAGGGGCTGGTCGATCATCGACACGGGGAGCTCGAGGAGGAGTAGTGGATCGTGTGCTCGGCCCAGTACCAGTACCCTTCTTGGCCTTGGCCGCCTGTTGAGCAGCTAATACAACGGATGGGGGATACCTCTTGGTTCTAGCCATTCCAAATCTCTGGTTTAAAGCTTGAAAGGAAGGGGGAATGGCAATAGTAACGGGCGCGGCTGCAAATATCAATAAATATGAAAAGAGTTAGAAAGTTTTTACAAAAACTTCAAAGCACAAGACAAAAGCTCATAATAATTATACCTGCGGGACGAACGACTTGAGCTCGTAGGTGATGAGGAGTTGTGATCAACCCCGAGGCGATGCGGCAACTGGACTTATTCAAGTACTCGAACATTCTATCCTTCTTGTTCCGGCAACAAACAAAGATACAAGTAAACTTGAACTCCTCAGAAAGACTTGTCTTCTACCAACGCTGAGGAATCAAACCTGCAACACAAAGAACGAAGATATTAGACACAATATCGAAAAACAAAATCCCAAGTACAAACAAGTCCTACGCTGCAACTCGTCAAACTCAGTCGGAGACATAATTCGTCCACCAAGTCCCTCATTGTTGTCCGGGGAACGCCAGTCTCCACCAATAAAGAAGAACAGTTCCTTCCAGCCTTTCACCTTGTTGGGCAAACCTTCAAGGATCCTCATGTCACTTCTCGCCTTGAGGTAGTAATAACCTTGGCCTTCTTCAGAGCACTTGCTGAGGCAGAGAGTGTAATTCACCTCTTGCGGAGTTAGGCGATCCTTATACTTCTCCAAAGCAAAGACCGTGCACATCGAGATCAGATACGTCCAGGCATTGGGTGTTAGCTGTGTAATTGCCAAACCCATCGTCTCTAGGAAACGTCCAATAAGGGGATGGAGAGGCAACGTCACACCGGCGGCCAGAGTATGTATATTTATTGCTGTTAGACCTTCCGGGGGCAATCATTTCTTTCTTTTTCCCGAGGAGCGTACATAGTCACGTCACAGGGTATATGATACTCCCTCCGGATGCTATCAAGGTCATCCTCATCAATAACACTCACCACGGTATTTGCCTTATAGTTGGTACGGATACCTTCTTCCATCTCTCGATATTGTCGAGGAGGAGTCGGAAAGTCGACAGTGTATCGATCATAATACGCTCTCCAATCGAACTCATGCGCAACATCCTCAGGGATAGACTTCTCTAACATTTGAGGTTGAGGAAAGCCTACGGACTCGAACCATTCGGTGATAGAGTCATCACTATCATCACTACTGGAAAGCGCCTCTACACCCTCCTGGTCATCACCATCGGGGTGAGCAGCGGGTTGCTCGACTACCTATTCGTCCATCTGCTCGCCGACCTGCGCACCTCCTTTCTCCGATGGACGGTCAACCTCCACAACCTTGGGATCAGTGCCCGCCATATGTACCGATGAAAGGCCAGCGATCGGACCTCCCTCCTCCATCGGATGTTTGCCCAGATTCCGGTGAGAAATAGTACGGCTTGAAGACAACGACATGTTTGGGAAAAGAAGAGAAAATGAATTTGGCCCTAGGAATGTGCTAACTATTGTGTTAATGACTCTGTCACCTTGATTCCGGTCGAAGTTTATCCCAAAGAAGAGAATCTGACGAACAAGAACAACAAATAAAAGAGGATAATGCAAAAGAATAAATAAAAAGAAAAAAGATTGCGAAACTACCTCTGATTAGAACACTGAGATTGTTCGTCGAAACAGGAATAGCAAGGGTCGCCGGAAAAATCTTGGAGATTTAAGTCGCCGGAAATTTCAGAGAACAAACAAAGTGAAGAAGAAGATGAATAGTGATATGAAACCCTATTTATACATTCGGGTAAAAAAAAAGAAATGAAAAGGTTCAGGGGCTTTTCTGTAAAAGATTTGAAAGGTTTTGAATAGGGGCGCGTCTTTTCATGGTTGATTGGCACAAGAAACGAAAATGCGCCTCGTTTTCCGGAAACATCACTTCGGTCACCAAAGGAGAGGACGAGCATGAAGGCCGAGCACAGAGTCGAGCACCATGCTGCTCGCCTAACTGCTCGGTAGCATGCTGAATCAATTCCAACATATACTTTGATGAAGAGAAATCAAATCAAAGCATATACTGAGGGGCAAATGTTGATAAAAGGAGTTAAGCTCAATATTTGAAGAATAGTTAAAGTGAAAGCAAGCCGAAGGGTAAGTTGCTCGCCACCCTGCTCGCCAGCTTGCTCGCTTGGCTCAGGGATGGCAAGGCAACAAGCCCATGTGGCCACGCCCAAGTTGTTCGCCTGGGTGCTCGCCAGACTGCTCGCCAGGTTGGTCGCTTAAGCCTTGGTGGAACGAAGCAATAAGCCCATGAGGCCAAGACCAAGTTGCTCGCCATCATGCTCGCCTTCCTGCTCTCCGGCTTGGTCGCCTAAGTCGGAGGTGACAAGGCACCAAACCATGAGGACAAGCTCAGGGTGGTTGACCACTTGCTAGCCACACTGCTCGCCAAGCTGCTCGCCTCACTTCTAGGAAAGGAAACACAAGATGTTCAAGGAACCTATAGGAAAGGCCTAAGTCAGTAAGGTTAGAGTTAGTGCAGCAAGTCATTAAGGTGGTGACAAGTGGAGGACACTTGTCACCACCAGAGGCCACATGGCCTATAAACGTGCCACATCACCCTCAAGAGGGGATAAATACTTGTAATCAGCTCATTTGTAAGTATCTAAAATCCTAATACAAGAAACCCACTTATGAAATTTCTCTCTCTACAATTCTCTTTTAAATTCACACTATAATTCCAGAGTTATATCTTTGATTATTGTTTGAGTGATTTCGCATGATTAACTAGCCATATAAACTTTCAATTAGTAAAATCATTCAACATAACACTTTATGGTAATAATTTTAGATTATGTAACACATTTTGGTAATATATTTCTAATTTATATATTATGTAACACTTTATAAATTTGTAACACTTAAATGCAACACTTTTAAATTAGTAACACTTTTTAGGTAACATTTTTAAATATGTAAACTTTTAGGTAACACTTTTACAAAGGTAACATATCTAGGTAACACTTCTTGGGTAATACTTTTATAAAGGTAACACGTTATACGTAACACTTTAACATGTGTAATATTTTTAGGTAACACTTTTATATGTGTAACATATATATTTTTGTTACACTTGATATTATTATTTAAATATATATATATCTACTTATATAAAATGTGACGCCCCATGTAGGAGTGTCATCTCTTTTCTTTATATTTATTTAAAAGACACAATATTTGTCATAAAAAAATAATAAATGATTTCATTTGAAATTGAAAATAAATTGACTTTAAAATTTTATCAGCAGAAGACTGTATCGTATAAACTCGAGTTGATTTTTTTTCAAGTGTCTAATCATGCTTGTGCCTAACTCGTGTCATACCCACATATCTAAATCAAACCCTTGCTTAATTAAGATATTACGAAAATAGACTATCATGCTCGTGATAAGAAAATATATAACTAACTCAATATAATAAGACACACCATTATGTGATAGACAAGTCATGCATATAAAGCTTAATTTCAAAATATTGTCATAACATCCTTGAGTTTGGAAAAAGACTTGACAATTTAACTTGGCAATCTCAATCCAAGCATAAAAATTCAGGAAATTATCTTTAAACCGATTTCATAAGAAAATACTTATTAGACCTCTTATAGAAAACTTAAACCATTACAATGTTAATTAGATGGAGTCGACCCAGTCAGTCACACGTCCTCCTCACCGTCAACGTTTCCTGAAATAGTTAAAGTAGCATCATGATTCTTCTCCCGGAGGAGAAGCTCAGTGGGATAACATATAATGTAGATTGCATTAAAGAGACTAATAGCATGTCAACCGAGTACATGTCAGGCCCATAGACCCGACTAAGTTCATACTGACATAGTCCATAGACCTGTCTTGATTCACACAGAGCATAGCCCGTCGACTAGCCATAATTCACACAGAATATAGTCCGTAGACTTGCATAATTCACACAGAGCATAATATGAAGATCTGCCTGCTCGTACACACACAAATTATTCTAATTAATGCATAATAATGAATTAGAGATTACCCACTTTTCAGTCTGACAATATGAATTAGCTTCCTGAGAGTCCAGCTATTGCGGCACTGCACTCGACATATTGATTTGCTTTTTAGTCTTTTAATCATTAAATCATATAATTGTCAATATAACTCTTTCAACACTTTTAATATCTTATTATACATGTACAATTCATACATATGTGTCATTCATAATATAGTCCTAATATTTCTACTAACTTAATAACGCTTAAAAATACTAATTGCTAAATTTAATCAAAGTTCGTACATAAAAGGCATGTTGAGTTATATCATTAAATAATTAATATGTTCATAATAAGTGTACCTTTTTATTTGATGTACTTATATTTATTTAAAATGGATCAAATACAATATATATCACTAACTCATCTCCTAAATCGAATTTCCTAAAGGACACACTATAGTAGATAATTTATTGGCAAATATACCCATGTTAAAATTACACAAAATTTATACAGTAGGTTCCTCACTCAAATATTTATATACTGTAAAAATTTTAATTAGAAATAGCTTGTAGATCTTTTCTTGTGATTTTTACAAGTATATTGAAAATTTGGTTATTCATAGGGTCTATGCCACATTATTTTCTAAAATTTAGAAAATATTTAATATTACTTAAAAAAAATATAGGATACAATTATACATGATCTTAAGGGTCAGTGTTAACATATTTTAAAAGTTCACATTTTAATTCCATGTATTTTAATTTCTATAATTTTTCTAGTAGGGTACAAAAACATTTTACATTTACAGCAAAAACACCATTAACTAAAAAATTTAAAACAAATCAAATATAGTATCCAAATAAAATTCTTATGAAAGCTATAACATGGGGGAACAACATAGTTGAAAATCAAACTCAAATACGAAGCCATTTGTACACAGAAAATTTTATAATCATTACAAAAAAACAGAGGCGTTTTTGTTCACTATTGCATTTCAAATGAAAAATCATATAAATTCGAAAATAACTTCAAAAAACCTGAAATTTTAAATACACGTTCTTAACTTACAATAACTTAATGTGGTAAAAGGATTTGGTCAAATTCGTTGGGAAAAGGTCACAAAATTCTGGGAATGGACATGCAATCACATAGGCAGATTTCATCTCAAAACTAATACACATTTAAGCATAGTTGTGACATCCAACTCAATTAAATCATCCAATGACCACCAATAAGTCCTCACACAAAATAGAGTAAGATTTACAGTAGGAAAAATAAAGTAAAAGCCACATGCAATGGCAAAAACAACATGCAATCACAAAATCAACATTCAATCCTTTATTGTAAATCAAATAACATCATTCTTGACAAGTCCGTATGCTAAAAAGAAAATTTTCATTTTAAATTCTAAATCAAGTACTAGAAAGATATCTTTGACCCTCAAACACAAATATTTAATCATCATTTCATAAAGAAATATTGAAGAAAATAATGAAAAAGAAGAGAAAAAAATATTTTGTTAAAGGACGATAAATTTCTGTGAAAATTCTTTGAAAAATAGCAGTGGAAGAAAATAAGATTTTCTCTAATCTACCTTTAAACCTCTAAATCTTGAGGTAACCTTGAGTTTCAGCAAAAAATTAATGGCGGAACTTAATTTAAATTTTTTTAGAGAGAGAGTGAGAATGAGAGGAAAGAGACGGTTCTTCACCTCCTCTGTGTATAATGAAAATAGAAATGAAGAAACAGAGTCACTAATATAATTTAAATCACTTAAATATTAAATTTTATTCCACTTTCATAAATCTAATTAACCCCTTTTTTTTGTAACATTCGTATGTATGTATATATATATATAACTGTATCATATATATAATATATATATTTGTATCGTGTGTGTATATATATATATATATATATAACATATATTATTACTACATATATACATAAATATTATATATTATTAAAATTAATACGTAATGTATATATAAAACACATGCATAGTGGGTTATTTGGTATGGACTTGGTCCATTTGATTAATTCCCTTCATCCACGTTTTCTTTTCTTCTTCCCCATTCTTTTTTTTTCTTTTTGATTATATCATATATATATATATATATATATATATATATACTAATTAATATTTAATAACAAGATAATATTATTTAGTTATATGATATTAGGAGTATTTAATATATGGAATTTAGTATAAAATTTATATATATTTATAGAGATGCATTCATAATTAAAATATTAAAATAATTCCAATAAGCTATATTAAATTTTTTAATTTAGTAATTATGAAGAATTCACCTAAATATAGTGAATATTTTTCATTTAAAATATTTAACTTTTATTTAAACTAGTATCATAAACATATTAAAAAAACAATTCTTATTATATACAAAGTATTATATTATATCTAATTGATTAATGTTTAATTTACCATTTTATTTTTTTTCTTACTTGTTTGAGTCGAGTGAGTTGCAATCGAGTTTGGCCTCCCCAGTAAGCAAACCTGCTAAACTCTTAAAGTTCATAGAAAATATTAGCTCTATAATTTAGTAAAACAAAAATGTTGAACTAATAAATATTTTGTTTTAAAAATTTAATGTTAAAAAAATAAATGAATTATTTAAATATATAAAATATAATATATTTAAAAATGGGGTGTTACATAAAATCTACTCAATTGGTAACTATAAAATAAATATATTAGGTATATATAAACATGTCCTAGTGTATAACAATTTATTATATTCTTTAGTAAATATCTTAATAAATAATATATATATATATATATATATATAAATTTACAAAACTTTATGTACATAAAATTTATCTATAATTTAAAATAATTTATTGCAAATAAATATATATTTTAATTATATAACTATAAACTATATATAATTTATATATTTTTAGATATAATTATATCATTAATAGATTTTGTGAATGAAATTTAGGTAGAAAATAATTTGGTTCATTACGAAATAATATTTATCATTAATATGTGTTAATATTCACCATTGGTCAATTTAAAAAATGAATAAGAAAAAAGATTGAAAAAATTGATAATGAGTTAAGTGAAATTAATGTTCAAAATATAGAGTATATAATGGATTAGCCAAGATGGTAGGTGTTGGAAACTTAAATTCAAGAGGTACATGGATCAAAACCCAGGAACTACAATTTTCTTTTTCAAAGAGTGTTACCTATAGTTCATATGAAACATTTAATAGGTGTTACATATAAAACGTAACACTTTTTGTAAAGTGATATAAAATTAAAAATAGTGTTACCTTAGACTTTAGGTTACACGGACAAGTGCAACGCCCTAAAAGTGTTACCTATTTATAATAGATCACACTTTATATATATTAAGTAACAATTTTTCGATGTTACATAGGTCATTTATGTTGTAGTGAAATTAATACGTAGTAGTTGATTTCAATTATAAAGTGAGAGATATGTATTAAATCTTAGTGTTTGGTAGTTCATAATTAAAAGTAAATTATTTTTTTATCTTTGTTTGGTAGGGTGTAGTTGTTATGATTTAATAATTATTTTTAATGATTTAATTTATTATGTAAGGTTTGGTAAGAGATTTCTAATACCATTCACTATTGAAAAAATATTTATAATACTATGATTTTGGTGAGATACCAACTACAATTGTAACAGTGAAAATTGTGATAAAACTATGTATTAGAACTTTCGACCCGTGAACAGTAACGAGTCGGAGAGTTCTAATACTATCTACCAAACAACTTAGTTAAATAGTCAAACCCCCCTTATATTACTTATTTCTCGTCTACCAAACGCAGCCTTACTATAAGAACTAAAATGCTACTTTTTCTGTTCCTAAACACATTTCACTCTATTTTTTTGTAAATAGTAGAGTGTTGAGGGTGATGTGTAAAGTTATATTATTAAAATAATAAAATTTATTGGATTGAGTGTAAAAATAATGACATTTTCTGTAAATATGTAAATATTATGAGAATAATGTCAAAGTAGTTGTTTTCATTTGTGGGGTGTGTAAACTATTGTGAGACAGACCGAAAAAAAAAATGTGTAAAGTGTCTGGGATAGTGGGAGTGTCTGGGATAGTGGGAGTAATACTTATAAGAACAAATAATACTGACGAGTATCGTGTGATGCAGGAGGAGTACATTATACATCGTCTATAATCAATTGAGTAATAATGGATATACTAAATTTGGTGCAAAAAAGAGACATGAAAAAATTGGATAAACACGTGAGAATTAGGGATTAAAATATAAATATGAATGACATTCATTCACTAAGCATAAAAGTTGTTGCACTACTCGACAAATCTAATTAAATACTCAGGGGTGTTTGGCTAGTGACTTTTAAAGGTGAGTAATGGTAATCAAAGTCATAGTGTGTATTTGAAATGACTCTATTATGACTTTGATTTAAAAAAACTAAGGAATTAACCATAGTTCAACTATATAAGAACTATGATTTTCATTCTATACCATTTCCATTCCTTACAATTATACTAAACGGCCAATATTTGAAATACCAAAAATTAGAACACTAACTTTAGATGAATATCAATTGTAGGACAAAATTATTTTGGGCTAACGATTATAGGCTAATATCTTTTAGGATTAAAAAATTTAGGATATTGTCCTTCAAGTTCGACAATTGTAGGTTAAAAAAATGTGCCCAATTAATCTAACTCGGGTTAATTCTCTAAATTTTAGTTCAATTCTTATTTACAATCCACATCAGTGTGAATTTAACTCAGTCTCACCTTTTTAATTGTTTAATTCATTAAAAAATAATGGTAATTCAAATAAAGAATTATTACAAATTGATTTTAACTTTTCCCTTATTTTACCCTTTAGTTTTACACTTTTTAAAATACATTTTGGTTCTAAGAAAATATATTTTAGTTCAAAAAGTGAGTCCATATCACGTTTAATGCCGTATAACCCACCCCTTACGTGTCTAACCCCCCTTCCCATCTGCTGAATTTCCCTTACCTCTTCCGGCTCTCACATTTGCCCTTCTCTCTTTCTCTCACAACTCTATCTCATTCAAATCATTCTTTATCGTCGCCGTTTTTCCATATTTTTCAGTGGAGGTTGTCAAATCATACACACTTACATGTACATAGCTCATTTTCAAATTTCAAATGATACGGATTCAAATATCCTAGAATTCATTCGTGCCTCAAAAGTTGGTGCAGATTCACCAACGAAAAGTCAAAAAATGGCGGAGGATTGTATTTTGGCAGTAAAATTCAAAGGTGAGTGCTAGTTTATACTGTTCGAGAGAACAAATCATTTCCATATCTTCAAGACCAGGTTAGATTGAAGTGGGACAATTTACAGACATCTTGATTTACATTTTCATGTTTGTTTGGTGATTTACAAATGCATGTCTAGAATCAAATGATTTGGTCAATATATGCAATATCTCGAAGAGTTATCTTCAAGAATAGTAGTCGAAGTTGTGCATGTTACTCAATGTAACTCATCTTCTAAAGACTCTGATCCAACATCTAATTAGTGTAAATAGGTTAGATTGTGGTCAAATTGGTCCCTATTTTGGTGATACTGTAGAATTTGCAGGATTGAGTTCTATACCTACTTTTGATGTGAACCCCCCACTTGATAAGAAAGCCTTTTTGTCTAATAATTGGTCGGATATATTTAAAATTGGTGTTTGTGCTGTCTTCAATGGTGGGAGTGTTGATTTTATGAGCAGTCTTAGGAAGTATGCAATTAAAATGGATTTTCGTTTTAAGTTCATGAAGAACACTGCTGACTATATATATGTTATTTGTCACGAGTCATACAACACAGGTTGTGATTGGTACATTCAGGCAAAGTTGTTGAAGGTGTCTGATGTTTTTGTTATATATAAGGCCTATTTCTCTCATATGTGTGTTGGTATATTGTTAAAAGACAAGACTAAACATTTGTGTCCTAAAATTATTGGCAAATTAAACTATTGTCGGGGGAGGTCAAGTCTAAACCTGATATGTGTGCCAAGGATGTGGTAGATGCCATTAGGAATTCCTATGGAATGGAGATCCTTTATTACAGGCCGTTTAGGGCTGTTGAATCTGCTAAGGAACAGATATATGGGATTTTTTATGATTCATACCAAGATCACATTGGTATTGTGCATCCGTTGAACGCACCAATCTTGAAAGTATGATGAAACCTCCTGCGAGGAATCCTAGAAACCCGAGTATTGATCTCGAATTAACCTAGTTGCTAGCAAGTTGCTGCAGAGATAAAACTCACAATATTCTTTTCTATCCCTCATATCCTCCCTGTACACTTTCTTATACTCAAACTTAAGCCTTAACCAAATCTATGAAAGGAAATAAATAATTAAGGTTGACCAAATCTTTGGCATTTATGTACACAAATCAATCAAATCAATCTTGGTGCACATGATCTTCTTTCCTTCTTCGTATGCTTTAGTGATTGGGTGTTGATTCCCATCATCACCCCTTCCTTGGAAAAGAACCTTGTCCTCAAGGTTGAAATCTGGAAACCGCGCTCTAACTTCCTCGACGGCCTCCCACATTGCATCAGCTATTTCCTCCCAAATACCAGTTATGGGTGCCGATATAGCTAGTGAATTCTGGCGATCATGGTCCCCACACCGTGACAGCGCGTCTGCAGCATCATTCTCACGCCTTGGACGATAAATGATTTCAGTGTCAAACCCCACAAGCTTAGCGATCCATTTCTGTTGTTCAGGGGTAGTGATCCATTGCTCCAACAAAAACTTCAGACTCCGCTGATCAGTAACTATCTTGAATCTTCGACCCACAAGATAAGTTCTCCAACAGCAGATTGCTTCTAACACTGAAAGCATTTCCTTCTCATAAGCTGACCATGATCTCTTTGAGGCTACAATGCTCTTACTCAAATAGGCTATCGGCTTTTTATTCTGAGTTAACATTGTCCATACCACTCGTAAGTGATCAGCCCATGTCCTGCTAAACACCAATATGTCATTAGAAAATACAAGTATGAATCTCCGCAAATGTGGTCTGAAGACATGATTCATTATGGCATGTCTCTCAATTTCATCCTTTTGGAAGTGTGCATAGCGGAAAGAAGCCACATTCACTGGTTTGGATTCGTCGATAAGGTAAATCCGATGATCAAACTCACGCTGGGGAGGTAGTGAGTTTGGTGCAATAGTGACAGCCTCAAATTCACTTGACAGTTGCTGAATCTTTTTTTCTCTTATTGGATCTCGCTCATCTGCAGTGTTAATTTCTGAAGAAGTCAACATATAGTATCTATTGCCTTCTTCCCACGTTCGATGCACGACATTTGTGCAACTCGTATTTCAAGGTGAATATCCCTCACCTTTCAATTCCCTTAGCGCATCCCCACAGTAAATACCCACTGTCAACTCATTGCAATCTACCACTAACGGACTCACCGATTCCAACCAAGGCATGCAAAAAATTACATCTTCCCTAAGTAAATTTAAGGAATAGAGTAACATAAAAGCATATACCTTGAATAAACACCGGGGTGTGCTCGTACATAACACTGCTTTCTAGGAAATGCCCACTTCCAGTTTGAACTTGGCAGCCTATGCCTTCACGCGTGATAGGTAACCGCAAATATTCAACGAGTTTTGTGGATATGAAGTTTAGAGTTACCCCTATCCACCAAAACGTGCAGAGGACATCCATTGATCATACCCCTGAATTTCAGTGCTCGATCTCTCCTATGCATCATCAATTTCTCGGCCATCTCTCCATGGACTTTCGTGTTCAGCTCTTTTAGCAATTTCAAATGAATCTTTTCGACTTCAGCTTCTGTCTCTCCGGGCTCTTCATCGTACGTTGGGCCTCCGTTGTCCGATTCCTCGTCCGTACCCTTTTCAATTAACCTAATAATTTTAGCATTCCAGCATACATGGTTCCATGTGTATTTTTCATCGCACGTGAAACATAAACTAGCCTGCCTGTGACGTGCAAGCTCTTCACTCGATAGCTGCAATCTGCCTTTTCCTCCTGTTGACATGCTTGGGGAAGTTTTTGGGGCTGTGGCGACATGCCCGTGTGAGTATGCTGGGCTCATGATCCCAGGTTTTTTATGGTGATTACGGTTGAATGGGTATGTTCCACTTTGTGGCTGGCTGGGTCCTCCTTTGGATAACTGCAATTGTTCGTCCTTACGGGTGGCCAGTTCCACTGCTTCGTTGAGGGTTTTAGGTTTCCACATTTTTAGCTCTGTCGAAATTTCAGGTTTAAGTCCCGGCATGAATGTTCCCATTAACGCATTTTGAGGCCAATTGGAAGCCATATTAATTAGTTTTTCAAACTTTTAAGGTAATCATGAAAATGGCCCGTCTGTCTCAACTTGCTTAAAGCTTCATTTGCGTCTTCAGTCTGTGACGTTCCGAATCTCTTTAACAATCCTCTGCTAAATATTTTCCATGAAATTTCATCTTCACCGTTGTTCTTTTCAAACCATCTCCACCATTGGCGTGCCTCGCCATCTAAATAATAAGTCGCGATATGAACTGCGTCGTGTTTTCGTACTTCCTTGAGCTCAAAATACTATTCTGCCTTGTCGAGCCAATTAATCGGGTCTTCCCCTACGAATTCAGGGAACTCCATTCTTACTCCTCTTGGTGGATGGTCTCGAGGCTTCTCTATCCTACGACTGATCACTGATGCCTCAGACTTCTTCTCAGATTCACTTGTGGGATCAGATTCTTCTTCGTCACGGTCAGATTCATCACCATCTGGTCGGAACGGGTTGGGGTACATGGTAAACAGTGGGTCATCTATTTCTCGTGCTTCTTTATGTGAGTCCCACTCCTGCTTTTCTTCCCGACGTCGATCTGTCTTACTTGATGAAACCTCGCCCTTTCCACCTTCAAAGTCATGTCCCTTGCGTGCTCGGTCGTTGTGACTAGAACATCCGCCACACCCTCTATAGTTTTGTCTCTGTATTTTGCCAAAATGCTCATTTCCGTCGTCCTGCGTCTGTCCCGATGCCCCCCATCTCGTGGTCTCGCTTGATTGTGACCTCCGATATGAAGCGACATGGTTCGTATCGCCTCGCTCATCTTTTGCATCGAAGTTTCCAACGCCGACAGCCTTTGGCGGTTGGACGTCATCTCAGCGGAATTGTGATGATCGAGTTTGGCTCTGATGCCAATTGATGAAACCTCCTGCGAGGAATCCTAGAAACCCAAGTATTGATCTCGAATTAACCTAGTTGCTAGCAAGTTGCTACAGAGATAAAACTCACAATATTTTTTTTTGTCCCTCCTCTCCTCCTTGTACACTTTCTTATACTCAAACTTAAGCCTTAACCAAATCTTTGGTGTGAATTTTGAAGAGGAGATGAACAAGATTATTCAAGATTTTGAGGAATACATCACCACTGCTGATTCATCATCATCAGAGGATTTTTGCCTCATGGCAGACACAGAAGAGGTAGAAGCTGAAACCCCATCTATTAGCTCATCTTGCTCTTCTACCAATTCTATGGAGTCTGAGATGCGAAAGCTACTCTCAGATCCCCAATCCTCTCTAAGTGTCTGTGCTAAACTAGAAGAGGAGAACTCAAGGCTAAAAGCTGAAGTCTCTCAGCTGACCCTCGAGAAAGGTCAGTCTGATGATCTATCAGCTGAACCCACTTCTTCACAGACTCAAGAGTCAGAAGACTTAAGAGTCAAATGTGAGGAAAAAGAACAGTTGGTAGCTACGCTGCTGGCTGAAAATCTAGGGTTGGAAGAGGAACACAAGCTATTAAAGGCTAAGTTCGATGAACTCTTTAAACAGCATACACAGACCAAAGAAAATGAGGATCATCTCAAGTTGAAATTGGATCAGCTGACTAATGCACATAATGCAATGTCATCTGTAGTTGTTTCCTCTCAACAAGAGCATGACAAAAGAGGTGTTGGCTTCCCTAAGTCCTCTAAAGGAAAGAAAAAGGCACAGGTTCAGGGAGCTGAAAAAAAGGAAAAAGGGAAAAATTAAATGAGGAGGGATCAGCCTGGACCATCCCAGAAGGGCAAGTCCAAGCAGAACCCTTCTCCACCATCGGTTACATTTAAAGTACCACCCAAACCTGCACAATCAGCTAAGGTTGTTGTCTATGAGTCATTCAAAGGCTCCAGCAGGACGTACCCTTGTAATAAGATCTCAAGACCTGGTGTTCTAAGACATCCTCTTAAGAGAAACCCTCTGAAGGAGATTATCTTTGTTGATAAATATGGGAGATGGATAAGGTCTCCTAAGCCTCATAAGGATGACCTATTCCTATGGATTGTTAAAGAACTGCCTCCTGACCCCCAGGACCCAGTAGGGTACCTATTGCCTGATTTGATTTTCAGGTACACACCAGCTCAGGAGATCAGACAAAAAGCTGATATCAGATGAGAAGATGATCAAATCAGATGAGCTGAGTGTGATGAATAGATCCAAACGCAAACATCTACCCAATTAAGGGGGAAGGCCTACACTTAGGGGGAAAATCAGTTGAGATTTGTGTAAGGGGGAACATCAGCTGATTGGAGAAGATCAAACTTTCCTTAGGTTTTAATATCATCAAAAAGGGGGAAATTGTTGGGAAATCCCTTATGTTTTGATGACATTAAAACCAGCTGACCTTGGGAAGACAGCCGGGGACGGAACAGACCAGGTCATCTGGAGCAGACCAGCAGACCAGCTCATCTGGAACAGACCAGGTCATCTGGAGCAGACCAGCAGACTAGCTCATCTGGAGCAGACTTGGTCATCTGGAGCAGACTAGCAGACCAGCTCATCTGGAGCAGACCAGGTCATCTGGAGTAGACCAGGTCGTCTAAAGTTCTATTTACAGAAAGTCAATCATGTCAAGAGGACAAGATCACAGCAAAGGCTAGATGATTTCCAGAATCATAGGCAATCAATAGAGTCAAATTAGATTGAAGATCAAAGCCAAGATGGAAAGATATCAATCTGGAGATAAAGAATCAATCAATCAAAGATGGAAAGATATCAAACTGGAGATCAAAAATCAATCAATCACTTTGATTGATTGATTACATATTTATAGGGATTTCAAATTCTAGTCAACTCTAATGGCTAGTATTTGACACTTATAAATATGAGTACCATAGAGAAGATTTATATAGTTTTACACACTATCAACTAGTAGAATCGCTGCACAATTCTCTTTGTACTCACACAACCCTACATATTTATTTATCATTTGTAAAGACTTTGTAGATGCGAGTGTGCACTAACAAGAGTTGTAAGAGAGTTATCTCTTGAAAGTTGTAAGGAAGTTAGTGAGTAAGAGAGCCCCTCAACTCCAAGTTGGATTAAGGAGAGTGGATGTAGGACAGTTGGTCCAAACCACTATAAATCTTGTGTTTTTATTTGCTTTATTTAATTTCTCCTACTTGCTGCACTAATTAAAAGGATTTAACTAAAAACGTTTCTGCACTAAGATCACTGCGCACTCAGCTGATTGTAAAGTCAACTGTTTTTCAAAACAAGAAGACTCAAAGTGTTCTTTAGGGACCAACAAAAGAGAACACGGCCATAAGCACATCCGGGACTGCGGTGCCGATCGAGCCCTTAACCCAGACACGAAGTGGACCTAAACCTAGGGCCCAGAGCGCGCCCGACCACATCATTCTTTCTCTTGGGAGATGTCCCGAGAGAAGACAATGCGGAGACCAGAAATGGCATAGCAGCTACCGGTGGAGCAGCCGCCAGAGGGTAGAGCAGCTACCACAGTTGGTACTCGTAATACTCACTCTATTGAATGTGACAAGTTATTCAGAGAAAGAAGAGACAGGGTCTATTATAGTAACATTGCGCTGTGGACTCACAGCTCTGGAAATATAGGCGAGAACAATTAAAAAGCACCACATAAAGTTGAAAGGGGAACTTTTCGTAGAGAAAGATCTCCGCTTAATAAGGAAATTCTTCACAACTCTCTACTATGGAGCTTTGAAGTATTGAATTACGACTATGATGGAATAGTTGTCAGAATTATTGATGGGAGTTAGGGAATGGAGCATTACTCTGTCATAATATTCGGTGATTTGAGAATATAGAATGTTTCTCGCAAGCTTGGAAAAGTCAGCTCAGAAGTATCTTAGCCAGTCAAGCGCCACAATTTTGTTCATCATCCCAGAGAATCCAACAGTTTGTTAATGAGGACGGTTGAGTACACTACTCCGGGTATGAAAAAGAAATTTCAACAACATTGTGGATACTCAAACGAGCGCTAACGCTCTAAGAGCCACCATTTTGAATAATGACACTTTGAATATGAAATCACATCAAAGTGATTAACCACTGACCTCTGTGACAGTGGAGAGTTTAAAACTTATAATATGGCTATTTGTGGACCATTTTTTTACTAACAAAGTATTTGGAGCTAAGAGTCATCTTGAGCCACCAACTCTTGGTTGAGAATACTAACTCTGAGCTCAGGTTTGAGTGGCCAATGGCATGTCCCAGGCTGGAGCTCTGAACGAGCTAGTCATTGAGATCCAGAGTGCACCTGGATCTAGAACTTGGAACATATTTAGGGCCAGGAGCTTGCCCAACATATTACCATTTTCCTTATCGAGGATGTCTTTAGGGCGAAATATAAGACCCAGAGCTAGCAGAGTAGTTACCAGAGTCAGTAGAACAGAGAGCGGCTACAAGAGTTAGCAAGCAATTACCAAAGATTAACAGGGCAACTACCACAGCTAGCAGATCAGCTATGGAAAATGACAGACCAGCTATGAGGGCCGATATCGGGAGAATGTGATACCCGGAGATAGTAGAGCTGTTGGAAAATATGGTATTACGGGAATGATATACTCTCATTCAGTTAACTATGGTGAATGCGATTTAGATAATAGAAGAAGAAAAACCCACAGTTGTGGTATGATGACATTAATCCGTCTCACCTCTCAACCAGAATGACAGATGTTGGAAAATATAGCCCAGTTCGCAGGGGCCAGAGTTCAGAATAGTGCATAGAAATAGGAATTTCGACAACGCCGGGTCTCAGTGGCCCATCCGCGGGCTAATGGACAAGTTAAGGTAATCAATAGAACTATTGTGTACGGGGTCAAGATGAAACTTGAAAGAGCCAGAGGAAATTGGTTAGAGCAGTTGGGCTCTGTCCTATGGGCTTATAGAATAGGATTCAAGACGGCCATAAGAGAGACACCTTTCAATCTAGTTTACGGAGCCTCAGCCGTGATCCCTGCCGAGATTGGGATGGGAAGTCACAGGATACAGAGCTATAAGGAGAACAAGAACGGATAACTGAGGAAGGAGAGTTTGGATCTGATAGAAGAAGAAAAAGAGATCGCTAGGCTCAGAGCGGAGAAATACAAGGAGCAGATAAATGCTGCTTATCACAAGAAGGTAAGAGGACGCAGATTTGAGGAATGAGATTTGGTACTCCAGTAAGCCTAACTGGGAAGGTACATATGTTATCGCTCGTGTACTAAGAGGAGAAGTGTATGAACTGCAAGATGGAGAAGGTAACAAAATGGCTCGTCCATTGAACATTGCAAATCTGAAAAAGTATTACGCTTGACTAGAAGCGGAGATGTTAGTCTTTTCCAGCTTTCAATCAAAAGTCCATGCATATTAGGTAAGCATGGCAGAGCCTTACGAAATTCAATAAAAGATTCCTTAGAATTGTGATCTGCAATTCTAAGAGACTTTATTATACCTAAGAATGTGTTAATTTTTATCTTAAAAAATCAAGATAAGAATTTTTCGGAGGGGGAAGAGCACAAATTTTTTGCTCTCTGACCTCTGGTTTGAAAGAATAAGAAATTTTATCTTTAGAAATCAAGATGAAATATTTTCTGAGAGGGAAGAGCACGAATTTTTTGCTCTCTGACCTCTGGTTTGAAAAAATAAGAAATTTTATCTTTAGAAATCAAGATGAAAATTTTTCTGAAGGGGATCAGCATGTATTTTTTGCTCTCTCGCACTGGTTTGAAAGAATAAGAAATTTTATCTTCAGAAATCAAAATGAAAATTTTTCTGAGAGGGAAGAGCACGAATTTTTTGCTCTCTGACCCCTGGTTTGAAAGAATAAGAAATTTTATCTTTAATCAAGATGAAAAATTTTCTGTGGGGAAAAAGCACGAATTTTTTGCTCTCTGACCTCTCGTTTGAAAGAATAAGAAATTTTATCTTTAGAAATCAAGATGAAATTTTTTCTGAGGGGGAAGAGCAAGATTTTTTTGCTCTCTGACCTCTAATTTGAAAGAATAAGGAATTTTATCTTTAATCAAGATGAAAAAATTTCTAAGGGAGAAGAACACGAATTTTTTGCTCTCTAACCTCTGGTTTGAAAGAATAAGAAATTTTATCTTTAATCAAGATGAAAAATTTTCTGAGGGGGAAGAGCACACATACAATCACAGTATCAAATGCGTAAGCAGTAAGAACATGCGCATACTAAAATCACATAAAAGCATGATACCATTAGCAAAAAAAAGGATGAAGGAAAACAAGCAAAGAGAGTAACTGTTAATGGAGCACATACACTCCAAAGAGTACCAAAGGGCACAGAGACCCTATACCAAAGACGTTGTTCACAGAAGTAGAAGCCAGAGGAATGTCAGAGCAGAAACTAAAATAACATCAGAGGCAGCAGTGGGGACATGATCTTTTGGGGAGCTGAGATCGTAGAGCAGAGGTTGAATCGGGAGGAGTGCAGGAAGAAGAGGTTGGAGCTACCCCTATAGTAGCCAGAGAAGTTGAAGTCTCAACAAGTAAGGATGGGAGTAGGTGATATGAACCAAATAGCCCACACGTTAAAGGTAACAATTGAGAGCTCATTGCCCAGAAGATTGGTTGACCAACCAAGCAGCTTGTGACTTGTGAATCCTCGAACAAGCGAGAATGAGCCTCGAGAGGGTCCCACTTGATGAATCATCTAAAATGGAAATGCCCTTTATCCTCAGAGGATGAAAATCTCCCTTTGGCCTCATGAATCTTCAAAGGTTAGCGGAGAAAATTAAATCTCACCATCTGTGGCGATGAAGCATCACGAATGCAGGAAATACTCATGATGTCGCCTTTGATTTCTTACCCCTTAGTCAGAAACTAGAGGGATGCATATGATAATGTGTATGTATTCTCTGGATGATAGAATTAGATATAAGACATAGGGCACATAGCCTCTGGAAGTCGTTGTATTCGTAGGAAAGCAACCCAGCAGATGAAAGATATTTATTACCCCCTAAGCTCCTCAAAACTTAGAGGTATTATGTATCATGCCTTTCAACTCGAGAGCAGATCTCAGAGCTCGGGTGTCACGTATTAGAACTGAGAGGTATAAAAGAATGAGTAAGGATAACTTGAAGCAAAGGAGCCGGGATTTGAAGTACCGAGACATGAGATCTGAAATTATGCAGAGTTAAGGTGTTGAAGCCAACGGGGAAGCTAAAACTCTATTGGGAAAGACTGTACGTGAATCATTTGCAGCTAAGGTATGCAATCATTTTGCCTAAGCATTGCCAAACGCTTTTGAAACATAATGAAAACCCCCTCTGAGCTCTGCTTATCAGCTCTGAGGGCCTCAAAGATAAGTATAAGAGCACTTTGAAAGGCTTCCATCAGAATTGGATGAACTAACACTCTTAGCCATTGGAATCCTTCAACTTCTGAGCTCTCCAGAAGATGGATAAAGATACCAGAGGCATGACAAGGAACCTTTACAACTAAATATGTTGATAGACCCTTAGCATCGAGAAATGAATGATCATTGCTTTTCAAGATTTTCAGAGGTTAGAAACGATGAAATCAAGAGGACGGATGACTCGATAATATGCCACTCGAGATAGAAGATACGTGGGAACGTATTTGAAAGCATGGAAGACGTACAACTCTTAGACCTGTGCCCTGTAAGCCTTAATAAGAATTAAGCATGAACCACATTTACATTACATGAAGTATTATCACATACTAGAGCACGAATAGTCAAAAGAGCCTCAGCTTAAGACTGGTGCATAATATAGCCAGAAACCAGAGAATAAGTTCGAGAACATATGCGGAATACGTAATTCTCAAGATGAGAAGCCAGATTACATG
The DNA here is from genome assembly GCA_026898435.1 of Prunella vulgaris. Classification (NCBI taxonomy): domain Eukaryota; kingdom Viridiplantae; phylum Streptophyta; class Magnoliopsida; order Lamiales; family Lamiaceae; genus Prunella; species Prunella vulgaris. The sequence continues at coordinate 165,751 of JAPKLY010000620.1, read as the reverse complement.
AGTTTTGAGGTTATGGAAAAATTCACCTCAAGAACTCGACAGAAGAAGCTCACCTTATCCAAAGTATACATTTGAACATGAAGACATGTCACAATAATCTGTAAGTTAAAGAAAATCCTTCTTGCTCTCAACTCTGAGCGAGAGATCGAAGGTGATATGTCATAGGCTGCTATTGAGAAGCATGATCATTATTGACTGGCCCTAAATGAATCAGGGTAGCACTTAACACCCATGGTACAATGCCATGTGGTATGCAGTTTTGCTAAGTTTCAAAATAAAAATTGATGCCGAAGTCAGTGGGGTCAAAGAAGAGAACGAATGCCTAAGAAATAAAAGAGAGGAAGGGCTCTTAGATGCGAGCTAAGCATGAAAGAAGTATGAGAATGTAAATCACCCATGCAGAGCATATAGTTCACGGGCAGAGTACAGAGAACAGAAACATGCGTAAGTATCAATGTACTGACATATTCCAAGTAAAATTCGAAAGAAATTTTACCAGGAATAGGGGGAGTAGATAATAGGGGGTGAATGCGTCCTACCCCATAATTCACAATAGAGAGGTTGTCTCCTTGAAATTAACGAAAGTACAAGGCAATCAGCGATCTGTTACCTAGCCAATGAAATGTATGACTTACAAGTGAGAGCCTACAAGGGAGGCGGTCCTCAATGAAGTATACAAGAACAGCCTTGACCTCTAGCCTAATAACCTATGAAAGGTCAGAAGAAGTTTCACCCTACCGATTGCAGTAATTCGATGATAGGAAGAAGAAGTATCCCGGATGTCACCTCTGATATCTGGTCTCTGTCTCACACTGATAAAGGGAATATCTGCCCTTCTACACAGACGATAGGGGCTAATCGGCATTCAGCCCTAGACCTCTGAAGTAAGATAATCTACCTCTCACCTCTGATCAGATTCCTCTCGCCTCTGATCAAACTCCTCTCATCTCTGAGTTGGAATCGAATAAAGCTTCTCTGAAGGGAAGCCTCATGAAAACAGATCACAAGCAGATATACATACGAGAAGGAATCAAAGATTAAACTAAGGGTGATTGTCATTCGCACCAGCTGTGAGCTCTGATATAAACTCAGCCGTATAAACTCATAACAGTTAAGTTCACGTCTCTGAACCTGACTAGCATGCCAAAGGTACCTTGTCTCAGGCTCTGAACTCTTCAGAGCCGAAGAAGTTATCTCGCTCTCGCCTCTGGATGAGAGGTCAGAGTTGGTACGCCGTGTCAAAGCTACTACAGAGCAGCACGGCTCTGCTAAGTGGTCCTAATTAGATTAGGGCAACACTATGGATGTTACTATTTTACCCTTTATAAGGAAAAAGGTATAAATAAGCCCATTTGGCCTTCTAAAAGGCAAGATCACCATTACTATTCATTTTTCTTTCTTCTTCCCTAAGAAACTTTACATTTATGGTATTTTTCATAGTTTGATAAGAAAATATGTGTTACTGACTTGATCGTTGGAGAATCGATGTCGGAGGCCCCTCTGGCCCGATCTTTGTGCAGGTTATCATCATGGAATTGAAGAATTGGGAAGTTGTTCGTTAAATTCAAGTCAGACGATGATGAACCCGGATGCATTTTCCAATCCTTGATCATTTGTTAGATGAGGTGTAATTTTTGACAGCATCAATTAGGAATATCAAAGAAAACATTTGCATGAAAAAGATATTTTATAAATATATATATATATATATATATATATATATATATATATATATCTGACACGAATCTTGGTTTGCTATCTGCACTCAATAATGTTTTTGAGGAACCCAATCACTTCTGTTGCTTATTCCATTTGCTAATAAATTTATCTGGTCAAATGTCTAGACACCAATAAACGGCTGCTCAAGTGGTCGCTGGAGATCATGCAATACGGGGTTAACTTTGCTCCTCGCACAATGATCAAAGGCCAAGCTTTTGCAGATATTGTGGTTGAACTCACCTTTCCCACTAACTCGATGAAGGTTAACCACCCTCCCATGAAAGCTCTACGTCGATGGCTCATCCACGAGCACCAGCTCAGGTGCTAGAATAGTCCTTACTGGCCCTAACGGCTAATGCTTCACCAATGTGGTACCTTTCGACTTCCTCGCGACCAATAACAAGGCCAAGTACGAAGCCCTTGTGAGAGGACTCGAACTCGCTATGGTGATCGGAGTTTGGCGGTTGCATATTTACATGGACTCGTTTCTGGTGGTTAATCAAATGAAAGGCGAATATGAGTCTTGAGGTGAACAGATGGTGAAATACCAGGATCTAGTCGTCAGTCTCTGCGAAAAGTTTAAACAGATGTTTATCAAGCAGGTACCCATTGAGCATAATACTCAAGATGATGCTCTCTCTAAGCTCACGACCTCGGAGGAGGCAGCGGATCTGTCCAACGTCTAGCTGATGAAGTTCACCACAACATCGATCAGTAGACAAATAGTCACACTTTGGATATGCTCGAGGACAATTGGATGACCCTAATCATCGCTTGTATAAAGAACGGGCAGCTGCCCGAGGATAGAATCAAAGCTTGACAGCTTGAACTCCAGGTGTTAAGGTTCATCTTGCTCAACGTTCAACTTTACAAAAGAAGCTACTGCATGCTCATGCTGAAATGCATCACTCCCGAGCAAGGGAGAATGGTATTGGTCAAAATACAAAATTGATTTTGTGATAACCACACCGCTGGTTGATCCTTAGCCTACAAAACCATTAGGCAAGGTTACTTTTAGCCAACTCTTAGAAAGGACTCGATAGTTTATGCTAGAGCTTGCCGTCAGTGCTAAGTCAATGGTCCGAACATTGGACAGTCCTCCGAGCAACTCATCTCCATGTAGTGTCCGAGGTTGTTCGCTCAATGGAATATTAACTTGATTAGTCCTCTCCCAACTACTCAGGGGGCCATATGTTCGTTGTGGTCGCCTTTGATTACTACACCAAGTGGATAGAGATGGATCCTTTGACAAAGATCGATCAAGGACAGATAATAAAATTTATCTGGAAAATTTTAATTTGTTGATTTGAAGTCCTGCAAGCCATTATCTCTGATAATGGGAAGCAATTCAACAGCTTAGAAATTATGGGGGTTTTGTGAACAGTGGAAGATTAAGAAGCTCTTCTCCACTCTGTATCATCCTCAATCTAATGGCCAAGTCAAGGCCATAAACAAAATCATCAAGAAAATATTGAAGTCTAGGCTCGAAGAAAGGAATGGCAATGGGCCAGCTAACTCTTGGACGTGCTCTGTTCGTACAGAACGACCACCAGGAATTCCACTGGGAAAACCCCATTCACATTGGCTTTTGGCACGGAAGCAGTCATTCCATCCTAAATTGCAATTCCAAGCCACTAAACATCTCAAGAGTTTGTGGTCGAGGAAAATGATCTGGTCAAGAGAATCAATTTAGATATGCTTGAGAGCAACGTCTGGCGTCCGCGGCCAAGAATACTGCATATAAACAGTTGTCCGAGAAATACTTCAACTCTAAAGTCAAGCTGAGGTAATTAGGTGTGGGAGAACTCGTCCTCAAGAGGACAAATGAGTTCACTCGTGGTGTATTTGGTCAGAACTGGGAGGGCCTGTTTAAGGTGGCATAATATTTAAAAATGGAGCCTACAAGCTCAAGCACACAGATGGCACTCCGGGCCAATATCCCTGGAATGCCACTATCCTCAAAACGTACTGTCAATAATTTGTAAACCTGAAGGGGGCAGCTTATTTTCATCTATCTAAAGGAAATCTTTTTTCTTTACAAATTTTTTCTTTAGTTTTTCTCGCGCAGGATTCTTTAAAGGTTAACGAGCACTGATCTCCAGGCGCAAGCTCTCTTTTAAGATAGCGAGCAACATTTTTTCCTCGTGCAAGCCTTTTAAAGGATTGCGAGCATGAACCTTCCTCGCGCAAGAGTTGGAAATTCATGTTAAAACCCAAATCGGTTTATGAGTCAAAGCTTTTTGCTCGCCCAATTTTCAATGCGAATTAACGAGTAGTTAGCAATCTTATACGAAGTGAATGGCGAGCAAATTATCTTGCTTTTATGTAAACTTTGGCTTCATTTTTTTTGGCGCAACTAATTAATCTCCCTAAACACGATCTTCAATTGCAACACTGTCGATAAATAAGATACGACAAAGTTGTATAAACTTGAAAATAGATAAAAATGATAGAGGAATATAAAAGCTTTTTATTCATGATGGAGAGGTTACAATTGTTACATTCTTTAATGATGGAAAAGTTACAAATTAAGGTGTTCACATCACTATCCCATATCTCGGTATATTTCTCCAGCTTGAAGGACTAGCCGACATCCTTCAACAACGTTAATCCCAATTCTGAGGGGGAGGTCGAAGCTTCAACTTTTCATGATTTCCAACAAAGATGAAAGTTTAAAGACGAGATGGACTCCTGTCATTGCTTATCGTCGAGTTGTCCGCCAGTCCACAACTGCTCTCTCCTCCACAAGCAAAAGTGGGAGTCCCCATGAATAGCAGCCGGGTGGCACCAGCGGGTAACGAGGAAGGAGCAGTCCAAAATGCACCCTCCACCTCGCCACTAAAAAAATGCACCACTATGGAAATTAAAGAAGCACATGGGGAGCAAAATCGTCCCCAAAAGCTCCTACGTCAGCACCATGGTAGAGCATAATTCATTGGGCTTGCATAGTCTCTTGGTTCTCTAATGAGAAAGGGGCATTGCGAAGGGGGTCACAGTCATCTTCACCACCTATCTTATCTGCCGAAACCATTTTTGGAAGGATGTTCAGTTTGAGCAGTAATTTTTGTTCTTTCAATTGAGAAAGTCTGTCATTTCCAATTTCAGGAGAGCGTCATCTATAGGCCCCAAAAGCCCTTTTGTGCAAATTCACAAGGACCAAATTGTAATTCTGGAGGCCAATAATTTAATGCTGTCATTTTCCATGCTCAACCTCCTCTCCGAATTCCAAGGACAGTACTTGGAAATAACACACCAAAGGTTGGACTGACTTTTCAGCCGCTGCAATCAGGTTTGGCCACATGGAAAGTAACAGCGATGACACAACTAGTAAAGCAGTTAAGGGTCTCATCTCCACAAAATGACCATTCCAGCCAAAAAGATTCTTCTCATTTGCCCTAAGTTTGAGCACCGAACATTTTAATCCTCGAACATGGGGGGAATGAAACGTGGTTGGTGGGAACCGAGCAACACATAAATTTTACAACTTGGGTTTGATCCTCGTGAGCTATGGTGGTCCCCAAAGACCTAAAACCTTGCATGTGAGCAACAACACCCCTCGCGAGCAACTACCGACCTAGCGAGCGTCAGACCTCCTCGCAAGGAATCATTGTGCCCGAAAAAACACCGACTCTCCTCGCGAGCACCAGTTCTCCCTAACTCAAAGGAAATTAAAGTAGACTGGGCCCATGACTCCTATTTAGACTTTGTTGAGTGCCCCGTTCTTAGTCAGCTCTACGATTAAGTAAAGGCATTTCGATAAAGCATACGAGGCTAAAGTAGGTGATAAGCGCATCAGTTGAATAAATGAAAAGTAGGATAAAAGTTATCCATCCGGAGAAAAGCAACTGCCTAAAATTATTTAGAAATTACAAAATAAGGGTTCTAAGCCCAAAACAGAGTTTAAATAAGGCTAGAAAATAATAAACTAATAAATTTCAAACATCAGTGGGGCCATCAGCAACAATAGTCTCCTTGTTGATGTTCGCTTCGGCAACCTGTTCGCCCCTAGTCTCCTCACCAACTGGCTCAGCAAAAATCTCTACGACAACACTCACATCACCACCTTCCAAAATAATTGGCTCGCCGGCCATCGGAACACTCGCAACTCCAGTAGGAGTCCTAGTCAGATCCTCAACATCAGCGAACTCGGTGACGACATCAATGCCGCCTTGCTTTGCCACTCCCTCGTCATCACCCTCCTCCTCGGTGCCATCCTCATCACCTCCTGAGGGCAGTTGTAACGCTCAGCTTAAATAAATTCACATTATAGCTTATAAATTATTGTTTGAGGTTTTAAGTCAAATTGAGTATTTGAGAATTTAGTTTAACCTTTGAATAATTTATTTTTTGGCTATAGTTTAAGGTGTTCAAGTTATAGGACTAAAATTGAAAAAGAATCCAATTTTGTTAAATTAAGAGTTAATTTTGGAGTTTGGTCATGGCAAGTGTTCATTGGTCCCTTTACTAAGTGTTTAATGTAGAAATTAAATTAGAGAATTAGAATTTAATAGGTACCAATTTTATTTAAGGGTAATAAAGGTCATTTGAGGGTGTTTGTTAGGATTTACTTGTTAAGTGGATTATGTGGCATTTGGCTGAAAATTCAGATTATTTCCAAGGTGTTACACGACAACTCTAGCTTCTAATTAAGGAATAAGTTTATTAATTTATTTTATTTGAGGATAATTAAGGATTAATTTTAAATTAGGGATAGAATGGAAATTGAAGGAGTTTGTTACAAGATTTAGTCCATCCCTCAGTTATACATGGCTACTTTGATATTACAGCCATATTAATTTCAAATTTCAGTAATTATGGAATTTAAGTGAAGTATTTATTCAAGGATACTAAGTGTTGGTCCCGAAACGAGTATAATCAATGTATGGGGGGAATACACTAATGTCAGATTTTTTAAATTCTCAGAAAATGCTCTTTCAACACTCAGTCAGAAAGATCCTAAAGTGCTCACTGAACTGACAGTCTCAGGGGCAGCAAGGACAAGTCGGTCAGGAACCAAATAGGCTGAGTATTAAGAACTGCGCTCTTAGAAGCTCAGTAGAGATAACCCACTTGCTGACCGCTAAAAAAGTTAGTCAGTTGGATAGATATTTCAGTAAGCTAGAGTTACGTTCGGAAGTGAGCCCTTAGGTTTCTACTCGTTTTATGTCCTAAAAACTGTTTTCGGTTTTGCTTAGAAATAGTTGTTAAGGCTGGTGCACTAATTAATGCTCAGGAGAATTGGTTTCTCCTGAAGTCGTAAAACTTATGTTGAATGTTCGGAGATAACCAACTCCTACGTGCACAACCTGATTTAACAGGAAGCAATCCTCTTTCACTGAGGATTGGTGCTTGTTTTTAACGTGCCAAGGTGCACGAATTGTTGGGGAATTAATCGTGGATCTATTCGGGATTTACGCTAAATACAAATTTAAGCCTACAACTAACATCATGATTTAAATATAATTAAATCAAATAGTTGAACACCCAACAACAAGGTTTGCATGCAAAACATATGAATATATAAAAACACATAAATCCCCACACATGCGGAATAAAGGGGTTTAAGTGAATTTACCTCTTGATGACAAAATCTTGAGATACTCGCTTCCCGTGCGCACGATCAACTTGATCAACCCAATAAGTCTTCTCAAGAATTCCCTTGCCTTGTTCGTACACCCGGTGGGATGCCACACGAACAATTACAACACAAGGAAAAAGAAAAATATTTGTTGTCCTATGTCTTGTGATTTTCAAAAATCACAAACAAAATTCTTATATCTTTGTGAGCTCTCAAGACGCATATTTATAATAAGGATTCTAGGTTTAAATGTGGGCCAAAAATTAAATATGGTAATAGCCTATTTCCTCACAAGGAAAGTCTTGAATACCAAGTATTCCAATTACCAAAATTAATTTTTCCACAAAATAATCCTCCTCATTATTTTAATGGGTAATTTTCAAAAATTATATATATGTGTATTAATTCAATGAGCTTTTTATTTTATTAGATATTCTTTTATTCAAAATACATATCTATTTTTCATAAAATATCTCATGAATTTAAATACACTAAAATTCGATAATTACATTATCATTGGCACAAAATATTTCTTTTATTTTAATCACCTTGTTCATTGTGGGACATTTAATTGGACGACTTGAGGGGCCTTTAGGAGAATTAAGATTGGACCTCCTAATGGGCCTTGAATTCTAACATTGAGCCCAATGTCATTCAACTCATTAACATTAATCTCACTCCACTATAGGATTAATGTTGCACTATCTATCTTAACCCATATTACAATCATATGGCTCCCGGTTATTATTTCTCGTGTTTAAAATTCTCTTTTTCGTTAATTAATCAAGCCACTGAACGCTTTAATTAATTTAACATCTTGATCTTGGAGTAAAGACAACTCTTCTTTATCATCATACCGGAAACAAATTCCACTTGCAAGATTTAGTATGACGAACGTTTAGAGCCCACCAAGGGGACTAATCATGCAAGATTCTCCAAGCACACGTTCCTCTGTATTAAATCTTAGCAACTGTCATGTTCTCAATGGTGTCGCCCAAGATGCAAAGTATTGAGTCTCATTGACTCTCTACCCATAACAAATTAAAGCGCCACGCACAGATTACACACAGTCCTATTTAAGGGACAAAGGTTTAGAAATAAACGACCACTGAGGTCTAATTCTTCATCCCATAAATTAGTACGGAAGAATTACCTCTCTGTAGGTCCACTTCAATGCATCATTATACACTAGTGTAATCCCTTGGTCAAGACAAGTCAATCTGGAATTTGCACATCAACCGTTTACCAATGGGTGTTCAAATCCCATCTAGGTTGTGAATTAGTACTTGTTACAAGACACTGATAATGTGATCTTGCTGTGAGTTATCCAGTGATCACCACATTTATCTATAGTGTAACTTGTACTATTATTTGAACGGATTGCAATAGATAAGTAACATTCATATCATCTAAAGCACAGTGATAAAAGATTTATTTCAGATAAAGCTTCAAAGATTCAGTTTAGTTATACAAAGTTAAAGCATACTTTCTAGTATAACCCTAACAATCTTCCACTTATACTCAAAGTCTGTTTTTAAGTATACTACAACATATCTATGTTTACACATGTCCTAATAATTTCTCCCACTTATACTCAAAGTAGATTGACAACACACATGACACCCATTCCTCCCACATGTCTCTCGAATATACATAGAGGCAGACATTTTGTGAGAGGATTAACTAGGTTGTCTTCCGATGCGATCTTTGCCATCTCTTCATCTCCTATCTTAACGATTTCTCGTCCAAGATGGTATATCCTTAAATGTATTTGTTGGCCTTGTGGACTCTTGGTTCCCTTGAATTTGCAACTGCCCTAGCATTACAATGCTAGACAAATTCGGAATTTTATTCAATTCCACTTAGAAGATCTTGAGCCAAACCAATTCCTTCAGTGCTCCATAAGCAGTTACTTATTCGGCTTCCATGGTAGAATTAGTGATGCACACTTCACCATATCATGGCTCCATCATCAAATGAAACACATTACCTGAGGTAGATCTATATGGAATTTATATCTGATTGGAAATCTGAGTCCGAATAACCGACGGGGATTAGACTATCTGACTGATAAACCAACATTTTATCTCGAGTTCTCTTGAGATATTTCAGAATATTTTTAACAGCCATCCAATGCTCTTTCCCGGGGTTACTTTGATATCGTGCTATCATGCCCACGGCAAAGCAGATATCCGGTCTCGTACACAGCATAGCATACATGAGGCTTCCAACTGCCGAAGCATATGGGTTGCCTTTCATGCAATCTATCTCTTCTTGTGTCTTCAGATACATCTCTTTCGATAGATGAATTCCATGTCTAAAAGGTACAAAACCTTTCTTGGAATTATGCATGCTGAACCGTTTCAAAATAGTATCTATGTATGAAGCTTGCGATAAGCAGATCATTCTTTTTTGCGATCTTGAGTAATCTTGATCCCTAAGACATGACCGGCTTCCCATAAGTCCTTCATATCAAACTGATTTGATAATCATACCCTTACGTCTGATAACACCGCCACATTGTTTCCAATGAGCAAAATGTCGTCTACGTATAGTATCAAGAATACCACGACAGTTCCGACACACTTCTTGTACACACAACTCTCAAATTCATTTTGATCAAAACCATAAGATTTTACTACTTGATCAAAACATTGATTCCAAGCTCGCGATGCTTGCTTAAGTCCGTAGATAGACCTCTTAAGCTTGCATACAAGGTGCTCATGGCCATTTTCAATAAAGCCTTCGGGTTGAGATACTCGCTTGCGGTGCGCACGATCAACTTGATCAACCCAATAAGCCTTCTCAAGTATTCCTTGCCCTTGCTCGTACACCCGGTGGGAGGCCACACGAACAATTATAAAACAAGGAAAAAGAAAAATATTTGTTGCACTATGTCTTGTGATTTTCGAAAATCACAAACAAAATTCTTTTATCTTTATGAGCTCTGAAGACTCATATTTATAATAAGGATTCTAGGTTTAATTGTCGGCCAAAAATTAAATATGGTAATAGCCTATTTCCTCACAAGGAAAGTCTTGAATACCAAGTATTCCAATTACCAAAATTAATTTTTCCACAAAATAATCCTCCTTATTATTTTAATGGGTAATTTTCAAAAATTATATACATGTGTATTAATTCAAAAAGCTCTTTATTTTATTAGATATTCTTATATTCAAAATACTTATCTATTTTTCATAAAATATCTCATGAATTTAAATACACTAAAATTTGAAAATTATATTATCATGGGCACAAAATATTTTTTATTTTAATCACCTTGTTCATTGTGGGACATTTAATGGGCTACTTGAGGGGCCTTTAGGAGAATTAAGATTTGACCTCCTAATGGGCCTTGAATTCTAACATTGAGCCCAATGTCATTCAACACATTAACATTAATCTCACTCCACTATAGGATTAATGTTGCATTATCCATCTTAACCCATATGGCTCCCAGTCATTATTTCTCGTGTTTAAGAATCTCTTGTCCGTTAATTAATCAACCCACTGAACGCTTCAATTAATATAACATCTTGACCTTGGAGTAAGCACAATTTTTCTTAATCATCATACCGGAAACAAATTCCACTTGCAAGATTTAGTATAACGAACGTTTAGAGCCCACCAAATGGACTAATCATGCAAGACTCTTTGTTGGTCCCTAAAGAAGACTTTGAGTCTTCTTGTTTTGAAAATCAGCTGACTATACAATTAGTTGAGTGCGCAGTGATCTTAGTGTGCGGAAACATTTTTAGTTAAATCATTTTAATTAGTGCAGCAAGTCGGAGCAATTAAATGAAACAAATAAAAACACAAGATTTAAAGTGGTTCGGACCAACTGTCCTACATGCACTCTCCTCAATCCAACTTGGAGTTGAGGGACTCTCTTACTCACTTACTTACACCCTTACAATCTTACAACTTGAGAGATAACACTCTCTTTTACACACAAACTGTTAGCGCAAACAACCTTGCAACTAACGGATCGACTTCTATAAAGTCTTACAAAGGAATAATAAAGTATATGAGTGTGTTTGTGTACAGAAAAAAAGTGTAGCCTAAATGCTAATGTAATCGCGCGTAGGAACGTTATATTTTTCTCTCTTGTACTCATATTTATAGGTATAAAAAACTAGCCATTAGAGTTGACTAGGATTTAAAATCCCTATAAATATGTAATCAATCAATCAAAGTGATTGATTGATTCTTGATCTCCAGGTTGATATCTTTCCATCTTGGCTTTGATCTTCAATCTATTTGATTGATTGCCTATGATTCTGGAAATCATCTAGCCGTTGCTGTAATCTTGTCCTCTTGACATGATTGACTTTCTGCAAATAGAACTTCTATGCAACAGCTTCAGACTACCTGGCTCAGCTTCAGATGACCTGACTCAGCTTCAGATGCCTGATCTAACCTCAGCTGATGTCTAGCACCTCAGCAGACCATCCTCGTCTAATCCGATCTGTCCCCGACTGTCTTTCCAAGGTCAGCTGCTTTTAATGTCATCAAAACATAAGGGATTTCCCAACACTCTCCAAGCACACGTTCCTCTGTATTAAATCTTAGCAACTGTCATGTTCTCAATGGTGTCGCCCAAGATGAAAAGTATTGAGTCTCATTGACTCTTTACCCATAATAAATTAAAGCGCCACGCACGGATTACACACAGTCCTATTTAAGGGACGGAGGTTTAGAAATAAACGACCACTGAGGTATAATTCTTCATCCCATAAATCAGTACAGAAGAATTACCTCTCTGTAGGTCCCTCTTCAATGCATCATTATGCACTAGTGTAATTCCTTGGTCAAGACAAGCCAATCTGGAATTTACACATCAACCGTTTACCAATGGGTGTTCAAATCACATCTAGGTTGTGAATTTAGTACTTGTTACAAGACACTGATAATGTGATCTTGCTGTGAGTTATCCGGGGATCACCACATTTATCTATAGTGTAACTTGTACTATTATTAAGATAAGTAGCATCCATATTATCTAAATCACAGTGATAAAAGATTTATTTCAGATAAAGCTTCAAAGATTCAGTTTAGTTATACAAAGTAAAAGCATACTTTCTAGTATAACTCTAACACGAATAGTCTCCTTCCTCTCTAAGGAACTTGACCCCTGGGCGTTTTACAAGTCCCAGTCCTTCCCACCAACCTTCTCACAAACTGAGGGGTTTGGTTTTCTGGTTTCCAACTAAGTTTGTGATAATCCTTGCTAACAAAACAAAGTTAAGGATAAGGATTATCACTCTAAGCAAAATACAGAATAGATTCCTACTACAACACTAGGGAAATTTAAACTTGCAGAGTGTTGTTTGAAGTATGCTTTGTGCACTTGGAATCTGGAGATTTCGAGCTTGGAAATTTCCCATAACCTTGAATGGGAGTAACATATTCTGTATGTATAGGAGAGATTCAAAATAGATCAGTTGGAAGAGATCTTTTTGAATCTTCCTATTTTGGGTAAATGCAGGCTAGCTTGTACTTGGTTGATCTTTCGCAATGCTTAAAAGGGAAAATTCTTTGCTTCACCGCCTGCAGGTCTGAGAAATATTAAATGCGCGCAGTCATCCATACATACGTATCGACATAGTATTGGCCATTCTTCAAACGACTATAAAAGTGATGTGACTTTATACTTCATCGTACATTTAAACTCCGAGTGTCTTGCTCTTTACTCAGAATAAATGTTTGTCGTATACGGAGAGTACTGACATTCTTTCTGTTCACAGGTGTTAACATAAGTGTTAACTCCCATTGCTTCAGTAGCTTTTCATCAGGACATTAAGAGCGTCAGTGGATGAGCACTCAACCTACTTCTGCCTTCACTAGATGAGTCCTGACCTGAGCATGCTTAAGGTACTCAGTAGGAACATCATCAATGGGATTCTTCTGGATTGTCTTCGACGGACGTCAGGACGAACTTCAGGTACTTCAGGGATCAACTTCAGGTCAGGTGTCTTTAGGACGAACTCTGATCTTCAGGTTGGAACACTTTTCTGACTTGGGATCTTTGGGAAGTCTTCAATCAATATTTAGTGCGTTCCTCCTGAGCTGATTACCTGTGAATAGAAAAGCCTATTCTAACTTGACTAGTCCTGAACTATACAATCCTGACAACTGTACTTAGGTAAATTCATCAGGGGTTTTTGGATCTGAATCAAAACACTCAGATTGTATTCCAACAATTTCCCCTTTTTGATGATGTCAAAACTCTTACGCATTTTCCTAACCATCTATACATCAGACTGATAAGAGTCAGTATAATCAGCTCAGTAACCTCTAACACTTGAGGCGCTTAGTCTATAAGATGTAAACAAGGAAATGGTTAGTACAGTTCTTGATAAGGATGCAGAAAAAAAAAATCAGGAGTCAACAAGGAGTTGAACTCAGGAATGTAATAAGTTCATTGATATTCAGTAAAGATGCAAAAGGTATTGAACTTTTACATTCATCATGATCTATTACATTTATTCTTCATCCCACTGGTCCAAAGGGATTCCGTACTTGTGAAGTACACGCAGCAAGATTGCGTTCATCCGGTTTGGATCAGTCAGGGAATCAGTCGCCCTAGCTGTCCGCCCAACCTCTTCCTGAATCATTGGCCGATTCAACTGATTCGATATCCCTTGCATCGGAGGCGGATATCTAATGTTTTTCGGCGCTCTAATCTGAACTCCCTTGGCATCCGCATGCCTGACAATTTCCATCCAGATGTAAGGATGCTCTTCCAACATCTAGTGGTGGAGGATCATCTCATTGTCTTCTTTAAGATCATCCCAGATCCCCACCACGTAGAATAAGTCCACCCACTCATTCCTCAAGGGGACCCATCGCTCATTCAGTTCCTTGGGCACAAATTGTTCAACATGTTCGAACAAAATGGGCCCTTGGTCCTGAGTAACCAACCTCCGGGGAGCCTTCTTTTGCGAACCAAAAGCTACCTTCTTCTGCTTCTGAATCACTCTCTGCAAGTACTCTACCGCCCTCTTCAGTATCTGGATTTGTGTGTCCTGAGAGATGTCTTTCAACTTGGCCAGCTTCTCAGGCACACTCCTTTCAGTCTTCTGACCCGCCACCTCTGGATGGAGACACACCTCCATCTCCTTGAAGAGTCCATCTAGAGATCCTTGCTTCAGCTTCTTCTGGTTGGATTCAAGTGCACTTGTCTCAGCAGCAGCAGAAACGGACCTTGTCCTCTTCTTTCCAGTGGGATAGAGAGAAAGATCTCTCCTGACTGCCTTCTGTTTCTTCTTCTTCTTCTTCTTCTCAGCTTTCTTCTTCACTCCTTCCCCCTTTTTGGCATCATCATCAGCATTGAGCTTTTGGACCATGTTGTCAAAGGTCAGGCCCTGAGC
>JAPKLY010000620.1:124878-151068 GCA_026898435.1 Prunella vulgaris | reverse complement strand
GCGGGAGTAGTAGGCTTGATCTTCTTCTTGGGAACAGGAGGTTCAAGGCACTTTTCCACATCTGCCTTGGTCCTAAAGAGAGTGATTCTGGACGTAGGATCGATGAACTGCTCCTGATCCAGATCCCCAAAGTCAAGAGTTTGCAGCATCAAGGACAGCCTTGTGCAAAAGTGAAGAGTCTTCTTGAAAATGACTTTGTCAATCCTTGCTGACGGAGATCTTCTTCCTCTCCTCAACGATTTGCTGAATAAAGTATTCTTCCCAATCCACCGGTTGATATTCCCTCACGGCCATCATTATCCCGATCTTGGGTTTGGAGATATGCTCCATACCACCAACAGTCCCCATGACGCTCTGAACGACGATGTCAAAGAGCAACACTATTATTGTCACAATAAATTGGGACTTTAGTGGCCATAGCACCTTGTGTGCAAGACTGGGTTCTGAGATATGGTTATAGAACAGTTATTGTCACAATAAATTGGGACTTCAGTGGCCATTACTTGGTAATCTCTCAGTTTTTGCTTCAACCAGAGAATCTGGGAGCAGCAACTGCCTGCCGCCATATACTCAGCCTCAGTTGTAGACGTTGCAACACTTGTTTGTTTCTTGGAAAACTAAGAGATCAGTTTTCTCCCTAAAAACTGACATGTGTCTGTCGTTGATTTCCTATCAATCCGACAGCCTCCGTAATCAGCATCAGAATAACCTATCAGTTCTAGGTTGTCATCAGAGGGGTACCAAAGTCCTAAATTGACTGTACATTTAAGGTATTTCAGAATTTTCTTAGCTCTCTCTAGATGACTGTTCTTGGGATCTGACAGGTATCTCGCACAAACTCCAATTGCATAAGTGATATCAGGTCGACTTGCAGTTAGATACAATAAATATCCTATCAATGCCCTATACTCAATCTGGTCTACAGAGATCTCTTCTTTGTCAGGATCCAGCTTCTCATTAGTGTTCATCGGAATTCTTGAGACCTTCCTGGACTGAACGCCGAACTTCTGAATCAAATCTCTCGTTTACTTAGACTGATTGATAAAGATTCTGGAGTTTGATTGCATGACTTATAGACTTAAGAAGAAGTTCATCTCTCCCATTATGGACATCTCAAACTTACCAATCATCAGCTTTGAGAATTTCTCACAAAGCCTTAGGTTAGGTGATCCAAAAATGATGTCATCGACATATATTTAAACCAGAAGAATATCCTCACCTTCAGTGATTCTGAATAGGGTTCTATCCGTTGTTCCTTTCACGAACTCGTGGTCTATCAGGAATTGGGAGAGAGTATCATACCAAGCTCTGGGAGCTTGTTTCAGTCCGTAGAGTGCTTTCTTCAGGCGATAGACCTTATCACCAACTTCGAATCTGGGAGGCTGCTCCACATACACCTCCTCATTCAGTACACCATTCAGAAAAGCACTCTTCACGTCCATCTGATACACTTTGAACTTCTTAAATTTTGCATATGCCAGAAACAACTTGATTGCTTCCAATCTTATGACCGGAGTGAAGGTCTAATCATAGTCGATCCCTTCGGCCTGAGAGTAGCCCTTTGCCACCAGTCTGGCCTTGTTCCTAACCACAACATTCTTCTCATCCCGCTTGTTCTTGAAAACCAACTTGGTGCCAATAACATGTTGACGCCTAGATCTCTCCACTAACTCCCAAACCTGATTTCACTCAAACTGATTGAGCTCATCCCGCATGGCTACGATCCAGTTGGAGTCAGCAAGAGCTTCTTCAATGTTCTTAGGCTCCAGATCCGACATAAAGCAGCAGAACATAGCACTCTCGCCAAGGAACAACCTTGTCCTGACTCCCTCATTGATATCTCCAATGATATCAGCTAATCAGTGATCCGAAAGCCATGTCCTCCAGCTGAGAATTGCAGCTCCTGAAGTTCCCTCGCCAGATCCTGAAATGTTAGTATCTAGCACAGGTGATGAAGCAGAATGAACAAGACAAGGGGAGACTGAGTCATTTCATGTGGTTTGCCTAATGTCAGGGACATTGATTCCCCCTACAGAGTTAGATTCAGTAGCTGTCTCAGGTGTAGAAGCATCATCACCGACAGTCCTTACCTCAGGTTGAGTCTATGCCTCCATTTGAGACTCAACATTCTCCGAGGCAGGGGCTTCCTGAGGGTTGGCCCGAGGTCTATCCTGATCGTCATCATCATCCCATCCCATGGGAGCATGCACAAGCTTGACCTCGAACTCAGGATTCTTCTTCACGCTTAGTCGTGTCACCCTTTTGGTAACCCCCTCAACATCAGGACCAGGAACTTGCTTTCTACGCATAGGTGCAGACTCATCAAACACAACTTGAGGTGTTTCCTCCACAACAAGGGTCCGACAGTTGTAGACCCTGAAGGCTTTGCTATCTGAGGAATATCCTAAGAATATCCCTTCGTCAGACTTGCTATCAAAGTCCTTCAACTAGTCTTTCCCATTGTTCAGGATGAAATACTTATACCCAAAGATATAGAAATAAAAGATACGAGGCTTCCTCTTGTTCCACGTTTCATAAGGTGTATGAGCATGTTGTTTGTTCAGCATAGATTGGTTCTGAGTGTAACCCGCAGTGTTAATTGCCTCAGCCCAGTACTTCTTGGGTAGTTCTGACTCAGTCAGCATGGTTCTGGCATCTTTCTTCAGGGTCTGATTCCTTCTCTCTCAGCTACTCCGTTCTGCTGCGGAGTCCTAGCTGCAGAAGTCTCATGAGCAATGCCATTGTCAGTACAAAATCAATTACATAAGAGTTGATAAACTCTGTTCCCCGGTCTGATCTGATCCTGACAATGCTCTGACCCTGTTCAGTACTCAATTTACTGAGTAACTCTGGAAGCTTCACCTGAGTCTCCTTCTTGTTCAGCGAAATAATAACTCATGTGTACCTGGAATAATAATCAATAAAAATAAGGGCATATTTCCTACCATTGATGCTGACAGGAGTTATTAGACCAAAAAGATCCATGTGTAGAAGCTGAAGTACTCTGTCAATTGAGAAGGAATTCTTTTCTTTGAATGAAGCTTTTGTTTGCTTGCCCTCCTAACATGCTTCGCACATGTGGTCCTTGCTAAAAACCTCATTTGGAAGACCTTGTACAAGAGAAAGTCGAGAGATCTTGTTAATAATTTTGAAGTTTAAGTGGCTCGGGCGTTTATGCCAAAGCCAACTGAGTTCAGCAGAACTCTTAGCAAGTAAGCAGGTCTTAGGAGAACTGCTCTTAAAGTCAGCAAAATATACATTGCTTCTCCTTACACTTGTAATAAGAACCTGTAGTGTAGATTTATCTTTCACAAGGCATATGTTCGATATAAACTCTACGTTATATCCATTGTCACAAAACTAACTAACATATAGCAGGTTATGCCTAAGACCCTCAACATAGGACACATTAAGCACTCGGACTGAGCTGATAACAAGAGTACCAGACCCTCTACTGAAACCCCTTGAGTTATCACCAAAGGTAACATGCGGGCCATCCTAAGCAGTATAATCCTGTAGGAGATCGTGGGAACCGGTCATGTGCCTCAAACACCCTGAGTCCAGGTACCAGTCCCCTTTCTTTGGATCCTTCTTCTTCTTCTTGCATCCCGCAGCGACCTGAAAAGAATCAGGCCTCAAATACCCATCTTATATTGGGTCCTATGGTGTCAGTTATACCCTTCGAAATCCAAATCTGTCTTACTACCCTGATAGCATCAGAGGTATAGATTTGTCTTCCTGAAACATCTAAATACACCGTTCTCTTCTTCCTAGGTGCGGAGGCCCTGGATTTCGTCTTGGGGGTCAGCCTCCGGTTCCTCTTAGGCTTGGGTGGAGTGGGCCTGGGTGTGTCTTAGGAAGGATTTGCTCGTTCCTGACCTCTAGGCACATGAGGTCTGATCTGAGCCTTATCGGAATCAGGATTCTGTCGCCCTTCAGGAACCACCCGGTTTGTCCCTCTACTTTCTGGATTGGAACGCTAGCTCCTGATGGGTCCTGTGCCCCGTCTGAGGCTTCTGGACTTGAGTGTCCTTTGGCTTGACCTGAGGCTTCCACTGCCTGAATTCCCTCTGTCCTGAGTATTCTTTGGCTGGGCCTGAGGTTTAGTCGGGGCAGAGTTCCTTCCAGAACTCCCTTGACCCTGAGTGTTTTTAGGTTGAGCCTGAGACGTACTTGGAGCAGAGTTTGTCAGTGGATTTCCTCCATCCTGAGCAACCTTAGGCTGGGCCATAGATGTGCTCTGGGTAGAGTTTCTCCGGGCCTAATTGTTTAGCCTTAGACTTACCCTTGTCCTTCTTCTTAGGCGCCTGATGAGGTTCATTGGTCTGTTCCTCGGGTTAAGCATACTCTTTATTCTTCCCTGAGCTGTTATCCTGATGAGCAATACCTTTGCCTTTGGGAATACCCTTTCGGAATTGCTACCTGAAGCACCTCCATCAACTTCTCAACCACTTGGGTTGATTGGTATAACTTCTCCAGCTAATAGTTTAGGTGCTCATTTTCTTTTCTCTGGGACTCAATTTCAATGGTGTATGGTAGCAGATAGGTATTACGAGTGAGCATCTCAGCCTCACGCTCCTTCT
The DNA here is from genome assembly GCA_026898435.1 of Prunella vulgaris. Lineage (NCBI taxonomy): Eukaryota > Viridiplantae > Streptophyta > Magnoliopsida > Lamiales > Lamiaceae > Prunella > Prunella vulgaris. Next base: position 146,485 of record JAPKLY010000620.1, on the reverse strand, counting down.
TGCGAGCTCTACGCTCAGCATTGAGGTGATCTACCAACTCAGCAGTGTGCATCTTCCGAAAGTGTGATTTCCTCAATATCGAAAGTTACCGTCAGGGTGACAACGAGAGCTATTAGTCGTTCGACTTCACTCTAAACCCTTTCAAACTCATTACCAGTGTTTAGGAGTTGTTCATGAAGTCTCACCGATATCAGTGCGTCATAGGTGTCTCTAACCATGACTATCCCAGCGAGATGAGTATTCTCATCACTCAGTTCCACTAGTACCTCCACTGTGTGAGTATGAGTCTTCTGTAGCCTTGAGAAGTTGGCCATCAATTGCCCTAAAGAGAGCTGAAGGTCGAGATCTCTTGCTGAGTCTGAGCTGGGCTCAGTTGCGTGATCAGGAGAAGAGGCAGAAGAACATACCTCCTCATCTGCTATAAGATAGATGTCACCATACTCCTCATCGGAGAAGAGATAAAGGGAACGGCGTCCTAGGCCATCAGAATCTGAGGAATCCTTAGCAAGCATAGCTCTCTGATCTAACGCACTAAGATATCTCTTCGCTCTCTGATCTTCTCTCTCTCTCTCTCTAGCACTGAGCTCTAGACAGTCGTACTGATAGTTGACTAGCGATATGTGTTCGCACACAAATGCACTTTCCTACAAGTGTATAGGATCGTGTAGTGGTAAGCTGACCAAATTATAAATATCGAATCCATGGGAAGCAATGAGACAAGTGTAATCCTAAGAATTGTGTGTGAGTCTTGAAATCAAATAAACAAAAATAAAATTACAGGATTTAGGTTTCTATCTACTTACAAAATGAAGAAAAAATAAAATAAAGCAAGAATTCTAAACTAATAATCTAAACTAAAACGTGCATGCTTCGGGTGAATTCCACCCAAAGCAAAAAGACTTAAATCGTAACCAATGGATGAACAGGACTAACTGAGATAACGGGCATGATTCATGTTAACATAAATTGACTAAAAATGAGACTAGAGTTAATAGAACTAATTGAGACAAAAGGCATATTAAATTTAAAAGCAAGGAGTAAACTATTCAAAATCATGTAAATAACATCAAAGTGAAAAGATTGAACATAATACTACTAAGAGAACTAACTTGCATAAACTAAATAATCATTCAAGCAATAAGCATAAAAAAGTACTTCTAATCCAAATAAATGAAACACTAGAAAACTAGTATCAAACCCTAAATCATAAATAATCTATAAAATTCGAGAACAAGAATTAAATAAGCAAACCAAAAAGAATTGTTCTAATCCCTAAAACCTCAAGTGCGTGAAAAACCACAGAATTAATCTAAACTACTGCCATTTAACATGCTGCCCTAATGGCGTCACTCCTACGTAAATAATCCCTTGGAATAATATATACTTCTCAATGCAGCAAATGGGCCAGACACTTATAAATTGGGCTTTGTTATTAAAAGGTATTTTTGGGCCTTAAAACTAAATTAAGAATGGGCCCAATTAATTCTTCATACCAATTATCAGAGTAGGTCAGTTACGGTTGCAGACGGAGTCGGCGATGGTGGTTGTTACGGCGGAGATGGACGGTGATAACTGCGATGCGAAGGACACTGGTCACGCAAGGGTACGATACCGGCGAAATAGAGGAGCAGCTACTGGATCTTCGACAGAGAAGGTTAGCGGTCGACGAGGAACAGGATCCCGGCGGTGCGACTGGGAGTTTCTGGTGTTGGTGATTGACAGTGTGGATTCACAACGGACATAGGGACGACTTATGGTGAGATCGCAGAGGTAAGCGTCGCGATTGTGAAGTGGATTTGAACGGCTGTTGGCTCTACGACGGGTATGCGGCGAGAAGTAACGATGTGGTAGCGAGTGTGTGTGTGTTGGGTTGAGCAGGGAATTCGGTTTCTAGGCAGCGGGTCTTTACGGAGGTGAGTTTCCGGTAATTGGATCGGAAGTGGAGGCTGAGCAGTTTCAGGTACGTCTGAATATAGTGGAGGCAGAAACGTGTGGTATTGTTTGGCTTTATCGGTGAATTCGATAGCAAAGACAGAGGAGAGAAGCACGGCAGTTAGCTACGACGGTTGAGCGCGGCTTTTGGGAACTCTGGCGTCAATTTCTGCAGATGGAGTTCTGTGGGTGAGTGTTTGTGGTGTGAGATTGCAGACGGGAGTGAGTCCAACTGTATGTGGGGCCATTTGCTTATTATCCAAAATTAAGCCTGAAAATGTTAAAATTAATCTAACATGAGAGCTTTTAGCTTAAATCAAAATAAATAACAATTAAGGCTGTAAATGCATGCAAATCTCTATAAATTCATCTCAAATTGAGCACAAATTGATGTAAATATGACTTTAATCACTCCCTCAAACTAGAGTATTGCTCGTCCCGAGCAATTAATCGATCAAGACTAGGGGAATATTGGAATCAATTGGTGATCACCATATCATTAAGTTCCACACAACACAAGTTCATAAGTGTTCAATCAAGCATGCTCATCACATCAACTTCGAGTCTAGTTATCAAGAATCAATAATACATGAAATCAATTCAACTCATCACAATCCTCTCGCTAGTGTATCACTCATCACTCAAGTGTATGGGTTAAAATTCATCACTCAATATCACTCTCAATAGCTGCACTACCATAAGCTTGCCTATTGTCTACATTCTCCACTACTGTAAAAATAAGTCAATTGCAAATGAATGAGGGCTTTATATTTGGTTGTAATGTTGGCTCTTTGGTTAGGGTATGAGTCTTTTGGATAAAAGTGACTTAAATGGTTAGTAGAGCAGAAAATTTCTAACATCTTCCTCTTTGAGACTCACATATTGCATTCAAGACAATCTCAACTCTACACTTTACTTCACCTTTTTTTCTTTGCTTTTCTTTTCCCATTCTTTTTTTTTTCTCATTCTTTTCTCAACATCACCTTGCATTTTTAGGCAAGGTCCCAACCATTTTTTTTCTCAAATTTTCACCAACTATTCCCTTTTTCTTTTCTTTTCAACACATTCATAGTACTTCCCAATCAACAAAATCAAGCTCTACTATCCCTTGGGTGATCAAGGCTACGCAGGATAAAGGTCTTAAACAGGCTGCCAAGAAAACAGTATATAAGGCTCAAATGGGCTGACTAGGGAATCAATGAATTCAGGTAGGGACAATATGGCTAAGTGACTCATGTAATTCAAAGAATGTCTCATCTCATTTTTTCAAAATTCTTACTTTGTGTAATCTCAAATCAGACTCAAGGCAAGTTCTAGAGGACAACGTACTAAGAGGACCACACAACCAAGAAAAATTCATCTGTTTAAAATGAACAGGAATGGGCTCAAAAATCTCACAGGCAATATGATTGTAACAAGTTTTATTGACTCAAGATTATCTCATCTCAACTCCCAGCATCAAAGCATCTATGACTAACACCCTCTACTCAAACACAAATGAAAACTCATGTGCACTTCACTCAACAATACAACTACACTTCTCAATCCAATATCACCATATTCAATCTCATTTATCCACAAATTTCAACAAATTCAAGTATCTCAACAGGAAAAGGACCACAAAATCATCAACAAAGATGGGTTAGGTGCGCCTGTTCAAATGTATAGAAATCCATTCAAATATAACATACACTCCCCCAAACTTATATATTGCTATGCAATTCTAAGTTTGAGTCTGGGGTGTCCATGTGAGACTCATATCAAATCAGAATAACTCAACATTTATATAGGCATATTCCCACAAATCAGATAGATCATAAAAGTCAACAAGAGCAATATGAATGTGCGCCTGTGCATTGTAGGCATAATAGTAAAAATGATCACTCCCCCAAACTTAGAGATTGCTAAACAATTCTAAGTTTAGGTTCGTGGTACCTCAATCTACACCAAATTACTCATTCTCCTCGAACCAGCACAATAACTTTCTCTTGTTCCCTTTTGCACGCAACCATCCAAAACCTACAAATCACACACTCTGAGAGAAAAAGGGATTAACAAACTATCAAATCAAAAGAAATAAAAAAAACTACGAAAATAAACAAAAGTAAGAAAATGGGTTGCCTCCCATTAAGCGTTATTTTTAACGTCCTATGCCAGACAATACCTCATACGCTCATCGAAATGGCCAAGGATAATGGTCCTCCTTGCCATTGTATCTCAATCGTTTAGCCTCGAAGTCAATGAGGCTTAAACCATGAGTATAACAATCTCCCTTTCTCTTACCTCCAAGTTTACATGCATCCGCTTTTTCTCTTATCACTTTCATCTCCATCCATTCCTCTCTCTTTTTCTCGATGATCCCCAAGAGTATCTTTAATTCCACTTTTTCATCAAACCTGTAAGGAGGCAAAATAAAATCAATAGGAATAATATCAAGTGAAATAGAAAATGTAAAAATTTCAGGATTGTTCATTTCGCTATCAGATTCTTCTACTACTTCCACTTGACTTTCTTCCCTAGTTTCACTCGTGTCCATCAAGGAACAATCCTCTACATCTCTTTTGGATAGTGGAATGACATCTTCATCCACTTCACCTGGGACCTCTTTTTCCTCTCCATATAAATCATTCTCAGCCACAAAACTGGCTATTTGCTCAGCCTAAAACACCAAGGTCTATAATGTGGAATTTGTTGCCTTCAAAGTGTCATCAAGGCGGTTGAACCTCTCATCAATGTTCGTTCCCATCTCCTCCAGTTTCTTTAGAATTAAAATAAGCATCTCATCTGTAGTGAGTTTCCCTTCGCTGTTTGGAGGTTTTGATCCCGGATCAACTTCTGGTGTAGGTTGAATAACAGCTTCTGAATTTGAGTAGGAATTGGGATAAGCATCAGAGTATGGATTTAGATCTGGATATGGATAAGAATAAGAGTAGGGATCAGAATATGGGTACGGACTAGTGTATGGATCGGAATATGGATACGAGTATGGATAGGAGTTTGAGTCCTGATATGGTTGAGAAGGATAGGAATATTGTTGTGAAGGAGGTTGGTTGTATTCAGGTGGTGGATAGTAGGGTTCTGGAGGTGGATATGGAGAATACTGCTGGCAAGGTGGTGGATAATATGGATGATATGGATCAGGAGATGGTGGGTAATATGGATTAGGAGGTTGGTGGGAATCGGGCTGATATGGATTAGGATAGTGGTATGGTTGAGGAGGATCCGAGTAAGGGTGAGACGAATAATCCATAAAATCTATTTCATATTCGTTCATCCACTCCAATGAAGCTCAATCCTACAAAACAATCAGCAAGTCCAACAAGTTAAAAGAAATTAAAACGGCTCAAACACACAAAACCCAAAATTAAACTATCTATGTTGCTTCCCCGGCAACGGCGCCAAAAACTTGACTAGCGACTTTTGTTCACACACAAATGCACTTTCCTACAAGTGTATATGATCGTGTAGTGGTAAGCTGACCAAGTTATAAATATCAAATCCACGGGAAGCAATGAGACAAGTCTAATCCTAAGAATTGTGTGTGAGTCTTGAAATGAAATAAACAAAAATAAAATTGCAGGATTTGAGTTTCTATCTACTTACAAAATGAAGCAAAAAAATAAAATAAAACAAGAATTCTAAACTAATAAAATAAACTAAAACGTGCATGCTTCAGGTGAATTTCACCCAAAGCAAAAAGACTTAAATCATAACTAATGGATGAACATGACTAACTGAGATAACGAGCATAATTCAAGTTAACATAAATTGACTAAAAATGAGACTAGAGTTACTAGAACTAATTGAGACAAAAGGCATATTAAATTTAAAAGCAAGGAGTAAACTATTCAAAATCATGTAAATAACATCAAAGTGAAAAGATTGAACATAATACTACTAAGAGAACTAACTTGCATAAAACTAAATAATCATTCAAGCAATAAAAAAAGTACTTCTAATCCAAATGAATGAAACACTAGAAAACTAGTATCAAACCCTTAATCATAAATACTCTATAAAATTCGAGAATAAGAATTAAATAAGCAAACCAAAAGAATTGTTCTAATCCCTAAAACCTCGAGTGCATGAAAAACCACATAATTAATCTAAACTACTACCATCTAACCTACTGCCCTAATGGCGTCACTCCTGCGTAAATAATCTCTTGGAATAATATATACTCCTCAATGCAGCAAAGGGGCCAGACACTTATAAATTGGGCTTTGTTATTAAAAGGTAATTTTGGGCCTTAAAACTAAATTAAGAATGGGCCCAATTAATTCTTCATACCAATTATCACAGTGGGTCAGTTACGGTTGCAGACGGAGTCGGTGATGGTGGTTGTTACGGCGGAGATGGATGGTGATAACTGTGACGCGACGGACACTGGTGGCGCAAGGGTACGATACCGGCGAAATAGAGGAGCAGCGACTGGATCTTTGACAGAGATGATTAGCGGTCGACGAGGAACAGAATCCCGGCGGTTCGACTGGGAGTTTCTGGTGTTGGCGATTGACGGTGTGGATTCACAGCGGACATAGGGACGACTTATAGCGAGATCGTAGAGGTAAGCGTCGAGACTGTGGAGTAGATTTGAGCGCCCGTTGGCTCTGCGGTGAGAAGTAAGGCTGTGGTGGCGTGTGTGTGTGTTGGGTTGAGCAGGGAATTCAGTTTCCAGGCAGCAGGTCTTCACGGAGGTGAGTTTCCGGCAATTGGATCGGAAATGGAGGCTGAGCAGTTTCAAGTGAGTCTGAATAGAGTGGAGGCAGAAACGTGTGATATTGTGTGGCTTTATCGGTGAATTCGGCAGCGAAGGCAGAGGAGAGAAGCACGACAGTTAGCTACGATGGTTGAGCGCGGCTTTTGGGAACTCTGGCGTCAATTTCTGCAGATGGAGTTCTGTGGGTGAGTGTTTGTGGTGTGATTGCAGACGGGAGTGAGTCCTGTTGTATGTGGGGCCATTTGCTTATTATTCAAAATTAAGCCTGAAAATGTTAAAATTAATCTAACATAAGAGCTTTTGGCTTAAATCAAAATAAATAACAATTAAGGCTCTAAATGCATATGAATCTCTATAAATTCATCTAAAATTAAGCATAAATTGATGCAAATATAACTTTAATCAATAGTATCTGGTCTTCTTGCAGTGATAACACATATCTGCATTACTAACACTCGGTTTATCACTATACTTTTTACCTTCAGGTTCCCTCTGGCTCCCTGAGCTTCTCTCTTGTCTGGAGCTGGATCTTCTGGGTTCATGTTCATCTCTCCTTCTGGAGCCTCTTTCTTCCCTTCCCTACGGGGGATTGACCTTCTGGGGTTGGAGTATCTTCTCCTGTCCCTGGAATCAGTATACATTTTCTTATACTTTCCAAATCTCGAGTTGAGCTTCTTGAACCTCAGGGCCATCAGACTATACTTCTCGGCAAGCTCGTCTCTGCTCATCTCCTTTAGGGACCTGGATCCAGCCTCAGGCTCAGGAGTGGCTTTAAGAGCTAGGCTCTTTTGCTTCTCAGGCATTTTCACCTCTCCCGTGTCCTCACTGACCTCACTTTTCTTCTTCCTCTTGTCGAGGTCGAATTCTAGAGCCTTCAGCTCAGAGAAAATGTGAGTGGTTGAGACATTCGTAAGGTCCTGAGTGTTTTTCAACATGATAACACATGTATCCCATCTTTCAGGGAGACAGTTTATGATTTTTGAAGACACCTCCCTCTTGGGAACCTCCTTCCCAAGGGTTGCCAGCTCGTTCATCAGCTTGATGAAACGAGACTTCATCTGGTCAATCGACTCTCCCTCCAACATCCTGAAGCTCTTAAATTTCCTGATCGTCAAATCTTTCTTGTTCTTCTTGATCTTTTCAGATCCTTCACTCATCTCTGCTGAAGTGTCCCAAATTTCTTTGGCAGTCTTCAGATGCATCAGCCTTACTAAATCCTCGTAAGGAACAGTGTGGAGTATAATGTTCTTCGCAACACTATCTAGTCTGATTTGCTTAATCTCGTCAATGTAAGCGCGGACCTCTCCACAGGCTCATCTCTTAGCTGAGGAACTGGAACACCTCCGGATACAGGCCAGGTGGTTGATCGGTTGGTCATGAACTTGAAAGGTCTTTCCTCGATCACCATGTACATTTGATCATGAATGGAGTAGAGATGGGCGAGTACCCTGAACTTCCAATAGTCATAGTTAGTAACGGAGAACACAAGAAGATTGTCTTAAAGGCGCTTAGAAGATGCCATGATATGCAGTTTTCAGAAAAAAGATTTAGTTCAGGTAGACCACCAAACGTTTCACCTCCTGAAACTGTTGGTACTCAAAGTCAGTGGTCTTTTGAACCACCGCACTGATACCACTTGTTGGTCCTGAAACGAGTATAATCAGTGTATGAGGGGAATACACTGATGTCAGATTTTCTGAATTCTCAGAAAATGCTCTTTCAACACTCAGTCAGAAAGATTCAGAAGTGCTCACTGAACTGACAGTCTTAGGGGCAGCAGGGACAAGTCAATCAGGAACCAAATAGGGTGAGTATTAAGAACTGTGCTCTCGGAAGCTCAGTAGAGATAACTCACCTATTAACCACTCAGAAAGTTAGTCAGTTAGATAACTATCTCAGTAAGCTAGAGTTACATGCGGAAGTGAGCCCTTAAGTTTCTACTCGTTTTATGTCCTGAAAATTGTTTTCCATTTTGCTTAGAAATAGTTGTTAAGGCTGGTGCACTGATTAATGCTCAGGAGAATCGGTTTCACCTGAAGTTGTAATACTTATGCTGAATGTTCAGTTTAATATGAATGACAGTTATGATCCTGAACAAGTAAGTAAAGCAGCACACATGGGCGTTTTTAACATGATTCGGAGATAACCAACTCCTACATTCATGGCCTGATTTAACAGGAAGCAATCCTCTTCCACTAAGGATTGATGCTAGTTTTTAACGTGCCAAGGTGCACGAATAGCCTCCTTCCTCTCTAAGGAACTCGACCCCTGTGTGTTTTACAAATCTCAGTCCTTCCCACCAACCTTCTCACAAACTGAGGGTTTGGTTTTCTGGTTTCTAACTAAGTTTGTGATAATCCTTGCTAACAAAACAAAGCTAAGGATAAGGATTATCACTTTAAGCAAAATACAGAATAGATTCCCACAGCACTAGGGAAATTTAAACTTGCAGAGTTTTGTTTGAAGTATGTTTTGTGCACTTAGAATCTGGAAATTTCGAGCTTAGAAATTTCCCGTAACCTTGAATTGGAGCAAGGTCTTTTGTATTTATAGGAGAGATTTAAAATAGATCCGTTGGAGGAGATCTTCTTGAATCTTCCTATTTTAGGTAAATGTAGGTTAGCTTGTACTTGGTTGACCTTTCCAAATGCTTAAAAGGGAAAATTATTTGCTTCACCACCTACATGTCTAAGAAACATTAAATGCGCACAGTCATTCGTACATACGTGTCGACATAGCACTGTCCATTCTTCAAACGGCTATAAAAGCGATGTGACTTTATACTTCATCGTACATTTAAACTTCGAGTGTCTTGGTCTTTACTCAGAATAAATGTTTGTCTTATTCGGAGACTACCGACATTCTTTCTGGTCTCAGGTGTTAACATAAGTGTTAACTCCCATTGATTCTGTAGCTTTTCATCAGGACATTATGAGCGTCAGTGGATGAGCACTCAGCCTGACTACTCAGGCTACTTCCGCCTTCACTAGATGAGTCCTGACCTGAACATGCTTAGGGTACTCAGTAGGAATATCATTAGTGGGATTCTTCCAGATTGTCTTCGACAAACTTTAGGATGAACTTCAGGTACTTCAGGGATCAACTTCAGGTCGGGTGTCTTTAGGATGAACTCTGATCTTCAGGTTGGAACACTATTCTGACTTGGAATCTTTGGGACGTCTTTTATCAATCTTCAGTCTTCAGTGCGTTCCTCCTGAGCTGATTACCTGTGAATAGAAAAGTCTATTCTAACCTGACTAGTCCTGAACTAAACAATCCTAACAACTGTACTTAGGCAAATTCATCAGGGGTTTTAGGACCTGAATCAAAACACTCAGATTGTATCCCAACACTAAGTATTTGAAGTTGCAAGTTGAGGTATTAGTTTAACGGCCAAAGTATTATTTGGATTTTTATCCTTGAAAATTTAGTTGTGGACAAAGTCATCCACTACCTTTGTTGAGGTATTAAGTGCCGCTATTTTGCCAGTAAATAGGAGTGACTCGGCAACTTTCAATTAGTGGAATTGCCAAGTCAATAAGGTATGATTAAGGTGTGTTATTCGGCAGCTATAAAGAGTTGGAATTTAGATTTTATTCACCTTATTTTCATTTAGTACCGATAGTAGTAAGCCTTGCATAAATAATTCTTATACCTTAGCATCCGAAAGTTAAACCTTTCAAAGGTGATTCGCCATACCTTTAGTTCCAGCCCTGAGCTTAGTACCTTTCCCTTATACACCTTCTTGCCGAGACAATACGAAGATAAGAGATTGTCATATTGATCAAATGAGAAGGATAAGGATGTCCACATTGCACCGGTTCATTTCAAAAATTACTTCGATTAAAGTTTTAAATGAACAAAGATGGATAAGAACGATGGACGTGGTGGCGAAGTAAAGGATGGTGCGAATGAAGTGTTGAAGAGAATAATTTCGCAGTTTTTAGTAATTTTTTATGAAATCAAGTACCTACTTTTATTTTTAAATAATGAATAGTATTAATTTTTAGTTGATGTGAAATGCATTAATGTAATATTGGTGGAACTTCATATATATTGTGGAAAATATGAGGTGCAATGATATACTGTGGTAACTAACAAAATGTGAAATAATGTGTAAATTGTGCATTACATGCTAACTATATGAATAGATTAAATTTATGTACGTATGCGCATGCTATTAGTATTTTAGATATGTGCAGTGCAACGAAAATGTGCATTTAAGTGTTGTGCGCATATATAATTAATTGTATGTAAGTTTGTTATTCATGCCAAGTATTTTACTATGTTGCATGATTATTAGTTTTCTAATTGTTTGTTTCCTGTTATTTCAGATGAATTATAGAATTTCTTAATTAGATGTACATTATTCCTATGATTTTTTATGGACTTATAGATTTTATGTAATTTTCGAATTTAATGTGTATGGTGTATGCATGAATTAACATTTAGACACAAGTATATGATATCGATGAGATTTTAATTGTATGTTATGATGCAAGTCATGAAATGGTGGTTATATGATGAAAGCCGAATTTTATGTATGTGTATCAGCTGCCAGATTTTCATACCAGGTGGAGGAATCACAGCTGCATTTGGATTTGCATAAGAAAAGTTCTCATGCCTCTAAGGAAAAGGCTAGTAGTTGTTCCCTTGGTACCGGTTCTGCTGATTATTGTAATTGTTACCCTGGTACCGACCACCTTGGTTGTAACCTCCCTGGTAATTTTATTGTTGACCCCCTTGGTACTGTGGTCCTCCCATACACTGTACATCCTCCACACGATTCAAGTTCCCTACAGGCCCTTGCTCTCTAAAACCAGATCCTTGTCCAACTTTTACTTCAGCCAACTGAGTAGTCAAAGATTCCACCTTTTCCAACATCTTGAGTAAGAGTTGAGAGCTCCCTTCACCTTCTTCAATGCTAGCCACTCTCCCTCTCGGCTCATCATATGTGGTTGAACTCTGAGCTATCCCCTCTAAAATGTGATATGCATGCCCAGGAGGAATACTGATGAAAGTTCCTCCAGCACATGCATTCAGGTGCATCCTATCCTGACTATTCAAACCGTTGAAGAAATACATCATGGTTTGATCTTCACGAAACCCATGCTGTGGGCAAGATGTTAGCAATAGCGAGAACTGCTCCCATGCCTCTTTGATACCCTCATTGCTCCTCTGACGGAATCCACTGATGTCATTTCTGATCTTGAGAGTCTTTGATGGAGGATAAAACTTCCTCAAGAACTCTGTCGCCACTTGGTTCCATGTCTTCAAATGTCCTGGTGGAGTCATGATACTCAAGCACAGCTTAGCATTCCCAATAAGGGTAAAAGAGAACATATGCAATCTCTTTGCGTCTTCAGACACCCCTTCTTCCCTGAAAGTGTCTGCCAACTCTTGGAACCACATTAAGTGAGCATGAGGATCCTCATTATCATCCATTTTTCCCTCGAATTGCCTCTTCAAGAGGAGATTGATAATACCAGTGTTAATATGGAACTCCGGTGCTTGCACATCAGGCCTGGCAACCCCATCATAAAACTCGTTCATCCTTGGCTCCAGAAAATGCCTAATCGGCCTCCCATCATCCATCCTACCCCTCTGAGGTTGTTGGTCTTCATATACCGGGTTATTGTAAGGTTGTTGGTAGTTTTGCTGGTAAGGATAGTTGTAAGGTTGGTTCTGAGGGTTAGGTGGATAAGGTTGATAATCAGGTCGGTTTTGATTTAGTGGAGGAGGCTGGTAGTTTTGAGGAGGAGGAAGGTGTTGTTGGTTTTGTGGCTGATTTGGTGGAGGTTGATTCTGTGGAGGGCAGTAATTTTGAGGATTTTGGGGGTTTTCTACTCTCTGTCTGTCATTCACTTCACCTCCTGGGTTCTGCCCATTTTGGATATTAGAACCCCCTGCGTCCTGCATTGATCTATCCTCCAAAGGAGGCATGTTTTCCTCGTTCCTTGCAGCCATAAACTCTTCTGAGAGATTTCTTCTTCGGTTCCTTCTTGAGGTGATTACAACCTTTGGATCAAGTGAGTACTCGGGCTCTCCTCTTGATCTAGTGATCATACACCTAAAGAAACTAAGGCAAAGTGTCAAATTCTCTTAAAATAAAATAAACAATCATACACACACTCGTCACCTCCCCGGAAACGGCGCCATTGACTTGTTCTAATATTTTGCAAAAATTACAAAATCCTAACCCTCAAGAGGAAGGGATCGTATAGTAAGTGCAAGTATAGAGATCAAGTATTATCGAACCCAAAGGAGGCAAATTAGGAGTATGTGTGTGTTTATATTGTAAAAATAAATTATACTAAAATAGGGGGAGGGGGGGTTTGTTCCTATTATCTACTGCTCATGCAAATCAAATAGAATTAAAAATAATAATAAATCTAAAACTTAAAGAACAATGAACTAACTTTCAAGGATGAAAGTGCAAGGATTGGAATTATGCTCTAATAATGATCATTAAGATTGTTTCCCCCTATTAGGCTAGACCAAGAAATAAAAAATCAACGTTCACAAAGAAGTATCAAAAGCCACTACTTAATTAAATCTAATACTCATAGACAAGTGATTAGACTATGTTATCTATCATCGACGAGTCAGGATAAGTGCATCTAGAGCCCTAATTCCCGCCTTCAAGACAAATTAATATCCTAAGGTGTTGAATAATTTAATTCTTTCCCAACAAGGTACTTAAATTAATTTATTCTGCTCTCACTAATTATTAACTAGTGTTTCATGTCATCGTCCTCAGCTAATTGACACGATTAGTCCAAAACATTAGCCAAATTAACAAGACTCTTAATTAGAAATCATATACTTGCATAAATTAATTCCTAGCACCTAATGGTCTTAAGCATGCAAGAAATCCAATTTTTGAACAACCAAAATCCCTAACAATTATCTCACAATAAATTCATAACATGAAATTAACTCCTATTGAATTCTAATTGATCTAATCCTAATAGGGGTATTTAATCCTAAATCACATGATTAGAACATAAACAAATTAGAACATAGCTAAATTAAACAAGAAAGCAAATTCTAAAGAACTAACAATAATGAAATAACCCATTGCAAAAATAAAAATTTCAGAAATTAAAGAGCAAAAATTAAAAATAATATCACCGTGGAAAAGCAATTGAAATCTCTCTGAAATATGTCTAAAAATGCAAGCCCTAGCTCTATTATCAATAACCTGCTGGAAACGAAAAGTAATGAAATTGAATTAAACTAGGGTAAACGAATAATGAATAAAATAAAATCTCTGTTTTCTCCCTAATTGCTGAATGAAAAAAATCGAATTATCAATCCCCTGTTCTCAAAATATCACGCTTTTCCTTTTCTCAAACTGGGCCTATTTTAAATGGTTAATGGGCCTGGAATTAACAAAATATGAGTTGGGCCCAATTTTAATTACCGCTGTTGACTGTGAAGACAAGGTGGACTCCGGCTTTGCGATTTCAGAATTCCGGCAGCAGTTGACGCGGCGGCAAACGGGAGCAGAGTGTTGCAGCGGTGGTTCGTTCAGAGGCAGCGTCGATTCAGGGTCTGCTTCAAGGCTGTGGATGCGTCGCTGGCTTCGGCGTCGTGGTGGATAGATGTAGGATTTCAGAGATTGGCGATTGTGACGCTGTTGACGGTTTCAGATCGGATTCCGGCTTTCTTCTCCGACGAATTGGACGGAGTCGACTGCTGCGGTGACTTCGAGTTTCCATGGCTGAGAGACGAACGGCGGTTATCGGCGAAACGGAATCAGAGGTTGGGCGTCGAGTTGCGACTGGTGGTTGTGTGCGACAGAGTAGGTATGAGTCTCGATCGGACTTCGAAAGGCGGCGCGCAACGCGGCTGACGAATAGCGGCGGTTTCCATACGGAGCGGTTTCCAGTTTCAAATGGGCGGAGCACGGCTGTGTGTCTGCGAACGGTGGCCTGAGAGCGGCAAGGTTGTTCGACGTCGGCTGTTGGTAGGAACAGAACAGTTTGGGGTGTGGAAATGATTTCCAGCTGGTATTGTGTGGTTGCAGCAGCTTGGAGTTTGTTGCTGTTTAGTGTTGCCGTGGTACTTTCAACAGCAAATGGGACGTGGGTCCCAATTTGTCACATTCTCGATCAAGTGTTCCCTCCCCAATTGTATTCTGCATTCACAAATTAAGAATGGGCACAATTTTGCTCTATAATTCAAATTATCACACAAAAATAACAATTAACACTTGACTTGATATTTTAGCTCAAATAATTAAATTAGTGTAAATAATACACGAAATTCTATCAAAATAAGCTAATAAAGTATGTGAATTTCGAGTAATTTTCACACCAACCAACTGTGGTAACTAATAAAATGTGAAATAATGTGTAAATTGTGCATTACATGCTAACTATATGAATAGATTAAATTTATGTATGTATGCGCATACTATTAGTATTTGATATGTGCAGGGCAACAACAATGTACATTTGAGTGTTGTGCGTATATATAATTAATTGTATGTAAGTTTGTTATTCATGCCAAGTATTTTATTATGTTGCATGATTAATTAGTTTTCTAATTGTTTGTTTCCTGTTATTTCAGATGAATTATAGAATTTCTTGATTAGATGTACATTATTCCTATGATTTTGTATGGACTTATAGATTTTATGTAATTTTCGAATTTAATGTGTATGGTGTATGCATGAATTAACATTTAGACACAAGTATATGATATCAATGAGATTTTAATTGTATGTTATGATGCAAGTCATGAAATGGTGGTAATATGATGAAAGCCGAATTTTATGTATATGTATAAGGTGCCAAATTTTCGAGAATATATGGGAAGAAATAGTCTATGTGGTGTACTGGTGTTAACTTTTTCCTGTTTTAGATTTTAGTCCTTTTAAGTCCAAATTGAGTTATTCTTGTAATTTTCAAAAAAAAAAAAAAATTGAAATGAACAGTTTGAGGTTGTGTAAAATAAGTTTCTAGAAATTTCTTCAATTTTAAGTCAGTGGAAAAAGTACTTTTCCCCAATTTTATATGAATTAAACTGTTATTTAAATTTTATTCTTAAGGGCGCATCCACTTGAAATTAATTAAGTATAGTGGTATAAATTCTGAAACTTGGTATGAATTAAGGTTGTTGTTCAATATGTTCGTGAGTTTAAGTGTATGAAAATTAGAGTTTTCATAATTAGACCTTTAATTATCTTTAAGAGGAAATTTGATGAAATTTTATTTAGAAAAATCTTAGATACTTCAAGTTGTACTTGATGCATGTTAGAGAACTTTAGGATAATTTATGTGATGATATTTGAGTGAGTTTTAACTAAATTGATTTGTATGCGACATAGAAAACAAATTATGAGTTCCTGTTACATTTAATAAGTTAAGTGGTTTGGCAAAATTTTATATGCGTAATTGCCTATTTGCTAGTTTTGGTTTATGATATGTTTATTTGTTTATATGTTTTTAAAGTTTTATAATTATTAAGTTATGAATTATATTTTATAAATGTTGAGTCCTAATTCGTTTTTGTTGATGAGCGAGCTACTCGAGGCAAATTAGGAAATCAGGAGGCCAAACACCTGGGAGGTCGCCTATGAGCTCGCTAGAGTGCAGGACGCACCTCCGACATCCAGGGCGCCGACCTCCGAGACACCACCTGTTATACAACGCCAAGGGCACCAAGGCTTCAGAGCTCGCCCATGAGCTCGCCTGTTAGTCGATAGGACCCCGATAGCGCGCTCTTTTTCCCTCCGTCCGGTTTATCCACAAGGGTGGTTTACGACGAAGTATTTAATGAGGCTCATCTAGCCCAAGGCATAGTAGTAGGACGAGGCACAACATAGGGAGCAGTGTAAGGGACCAGGACGAGGGTTACGGACCCTCGTCAACACCGGAAGCCATATAGGCTCGTAAGGTGCCGTCTCACACTGGCACACCTATAAATAAGACCTCTCTTGTAATTATTGGACAATTTTTCTCACATTTCACACAATTAATACATTTCCTACTCTCTACTTTCTCTCTCTATCTCACCCTCTCAAGAACATCCAAGAACATATTTCTTAGATTATTGTTTGATAGGATTAATATGATATAAAGTCAAATAAACGAACACGATTAGTAAATTCTATCAACAATTTGGCACTAGAGGAAGGGCCTGAATCTGAAAATTAAAAATTCTCAAGAATAAAAAATTAGGGTTTGTTGAAGATTTGAAGATTTGAAGGTGTTCTTGATAAAACTCAAGAACACTTGAAGATACACATACATATTCATTTCTTTGGACGAATAAACCCAGATTTCCGAACGAAAACCCGAATTCTCAAATTCACAAATTCTGCCCGGAAAAAGTTTTCAAACACGCGCGTGTACACGAATAAACTGAATTTCGGATAATTCGTCGCACGCGAGGCTAGACGAAAATTTGCACAGCTCCACCCAAGCTGGACGACCACCATCCCGGCGACCTCCCACTGGACGACCACCATCCCGACGGCCTCCCACTGGACGACCACCATCCCGGCGACCTCCCTCCACCTCGGCGACCTGCAGCAAGTTACCCCCTCTGAAATCCAAAAATGGCCAACACTCGAGCCGCCAAGGGACAGACCTCCGCAGCTGCCGGAAGGTCCAAAGGAGGTGAACAAAACCAGGCCGAGGTGGAGACCTCACGCCAGGTGATGGAGACCTCACAACCACCTCCCCAGAAGAGCACCGCAGCTCCGAGACCTCCGCGAGTTGTAGTGACCCAAGAAGACTTGGCCCCCGCCCTGAGGGACCTGGCCTGCAACCCCGACGAGCTCCAACGCACCATCGCGACCTTACAAAGATTGCAGCAGAGGCAGCAGGACGAGCTCGCCCTGGTACCCAGGCGAGCTCCAGCTGCCGAAGCCCGGGAGCAGACCAGGTCCACCCAGGGCACCCGGACCAGGGGGGATTACAACGCCCTCCCTACCGAGCAGGAGGCGAGCTCGGCACAAGCTCGCCAGCATAGGGAGAGGACCGGTAAAGCCAAGATGGTGGAGGAGGATCCCGCTCCTTACACCGAAAGGGAGTCAGCCTACACCGGGGCATCTGGCACCCACCAATCACAGAGGAGGAAAGTCCTCCAAGGCCGCCTGGGCCCAAGATACGGGGAAAATGAGCGGACGGCAGCCCCAGCTGCGTCCCACGGGGACTCCGACCAGCAGTCGCGCAGGTCCGCCCACGAAAGGTTGAGGAGGCCCGCCACTGATCGGCTAGGCCCCCATTGCGGACGTCAATTCCAGCCCGCCACTGAGAGGTCACCCCAGAGTGAGGCACCTTGGGGATGTGCGTCCGCGAGACGCACGACCTTTGAGTAACCTCCGCCGGAGGTGACCCGTGATGACGAGCTGGCCTCACTAAAAAAGGTCGTCGAAATGCTACAAGCACAAGTAGCAGCCAAGTCTGGCGGACCTGATGCCACGACTCTCCCCGCATCTCCATTGGCACCTGCCATCCTCCGCGCACCGGTCCAGAAGAAAATTCAGTTCCCGGTGATGTCCGCGTACGAGGGCGAATCTGACCCAAAAGTCCACCTGGCCAAGTACGCAGACTTCATGATTTCGGTTGGCGCCACCGACTCCACCCAGTGCCAGAACTTCCCGCTGACCCTAGGGGACCGAGCTCACCGCTGGTTCTCTTCACTCGCCCTGGGGTCAATCAGCTCATTTGGCCAACTCTCGCGGGAGTTCTTGGCCCACTTCTCTGGGTTCGGATCCTACCTTACCCAGAAGCACCGACTCACCAACATCCACCAAAGCGAGAGCGAGACCGACATGCAATACCTGGATAGGTTCGACAAAATCCTGCTGGAAGGCGAGCCAGTGAGTGAGGATACCAAGGTCGTCGCAGCGATGGCCGGACTCAGGAAGGGCACTGATCTCTGGAAGGAGATGCACCTCGCATGTCCCAACACTTCGAATTCCGCCATAAGGCGGGGGTGTTCGTGGCTATGCAGGAGGCACTACTGAAAGAAGTTGGTGCCCACGAAGAGAAAGAACCCTACGGGAAGAATTCCGGGGGCACCTACAAAGCTCCCCGGAACTTAAAGGCCTTTGGCGAGGGAGACGAGCTCAAAGAAAAGCTCAACCAGGTCCTCACCGTCTCCATTGACCACGTCTTCACTGCCATCAAAGGCAAGGCCTTGCTGGAGGAGCCGAGGCGGATCCGCCAGGACCGCACGAAGCTCAACCCTAATAAATTCTGCGCCTACCACCAAGCCATCGGCCACTTCACTAGCGAGTGCCGAGACCTCCTCAAATAGCTCTAGAAATTCTACGAGGATGGTAAGTTGGCGGAGTTCGTGAAGAAGGCCCCAGCTAAGAGACCAAGGTTCGAGAGGAGGGATACCTCCGATGATGAGGATGAGGAAGCGGACCAACCTGGTCCCCAGAACAGGCGGAGGGCACCTCCCCAACCTCAGCAAAACTTGGAGCCCACCCGAGAACTCCTAGTTCTCGAGGAGGAGATCGGAGCTGCCGGAGGTCTCCAGGACGGGGGGATCTCCATATCCAAGAGGAAGAGGAAGGCCAAAATCCGGGCCATAAACCAAGTCCAGGAAGGCAGCTCCGGCCCCAGGTCCGTCTCACAGCTTACTGATGAGCTGACATTTTCCTCGGCGGACCTGGAAGGGGTACTGATGCCCCACAACAACTCGTTGGTGATAACCGCCAACATTATGAACGTCCGAGTTCACAGGCTACTTGTGGACACCGGTGCATTCACCAACATTCTCTTCAAATCCACCTTAGATGCCTTAGGTGATTTTGAGTCGTATCTGGAACCTAGCAATGCTAGGATAGTAGAGTTCGGAGAAGCTGTAACCATCCCCCTATGTAGTGTTAGGTTGAGCGTCCAACTTGTATCGGCTGAGGACCCCGAAAGGAGACTGACTAGGCTCATAGATTTCCTAGTTGTCGACCAGCAGTCCTCCTACAATGGGTTCCTCGGCCGCCCGTTTATTAATGAATTCAAAGTAGCGTGTTCGACCTACTACTACTGTTTGAAATTCCCAACTCCAAAAGGTGCCGGGACTATAAAAGGTGACCAGAAAAAGGCCCGAGAGTGTTTACTCCAAATGAAAGATGGCCAGGTCAAAAAAGCGGTGACACGGGTCCAAGCCCTTGAAGAGGACGTGCAAATTCCAGCAGACGAGCCAAACATCCTAGACGTTGTCTCGGTCGAAACTGAGATGATGGAGGTAGGCAATCTGTCGGAAATAGACCAAGGCACAGGACCTGCTCATGACGCACAACCAGCACCAATGGAGGGATTGGAAGAAACCCAAGTGTTGGGACCTGCGCAAGGGTCGGGACCCGCGCAAGAACAGCGACCTACTCCCATGGAGGTGGTTGGCGAAAGCCAAGATGGGGGACCTGCGAGAGGTCAAGAACCAACGCCTATGGATGTTGATCCAACTCCCCAGGTCACTAAACTATCCCAAGTTGACAAACCACCGGAGGAACTAACAGTTGATGGACCCACCCGAGCTGAAAACCAACCCCGATGACCTCGAACCGCGCATAGGAGACCCATACGTCAAAAACAAAGAAAATATGGACCAGACAAATACACAGCTCTAACCGTTGAGGTGGAGAAATTGTTGGACAACAAGCTCATCAGGGAAGCATTGTGTCCGCAGTGGGTCGCGAACCCCGTCCTGGTGAAAAAATACAATGGGACGTGGAGACTCTGTATTGACTTCACGGACCTGAACAAAGCATGCCGTAAGGACAACTTCCCATGATTAGTATGAAATTTGCTCGAAATTATTGTGCTTTTATTGCCAATTTTGATATGATTTCTTGCATTTTCTACACTAAATTGAGGAATTGTGCTTAATTGTAAAATTATTAATTGTGCTGCAATTTTAATGAAAATCGAATTGAATTTATGATTAAATTGTTTGAGTAATTAATTTGGGCTCATTTATAATATTTTCATTTATTTGATTATTTTAAGCCCAATGTAATGAATATTTTGAGAGTCCATTTCTTATGTAATTAATTGAGGCCCATTGTTATCAATTCAAATTGAATGCAGGATCTAGTTTGACCAAGAAATGAGGCAGGGAAAACGTGGCCTTCGGTGGACCACAATCTTGACATCTTCAACATTGAAACTTCTCACATGTCGGTGAAATAGCAGAGCACAACCTGCAACCTCCATTAGCTTCAAGCTCTCAAAACCGCCGACGCCTGGAAGAAGCGGCCATCGGAGCAACTACAGCTGCCGTCTATCGGAAACCGACAGCAGCCCCAAATTATTTTGCCGGAGTTCGAATGCCATTTTAGCCAGAGAAGCATCGGCTGCCAACAGCTCCTTGCCGGAAAGGAATTTCAGCAGCCACACTACTCCATGGCCGAAATTGCGAAGAAAATCGAAGCCTCCGCCTGGGAATTCCACAAATTTCAGCCGCTGCGCCGCTCCTCAGCCGCGACTCTCGCCGAAAATTGGCCGCCCATTTGCAGAAATCAGAAGCCGGAATCCACCTCGGGAAGAAGAAACTCTCCCGCTGCTCGAAGCTTTCCCCTATTCCGTGCCGGAGTTCGAAGTTGAACCCTGCTCGCCGAATATTTCTCAACAACCCACTGCCCTGTTCTTCACTCTTGAAGCCCCTCTCCGTCGAAGCCCAACTCTCCACGCCAAACAACCTCGCGACAGCCATTGCACCGGAGAAGATGACACAGCAACAACCGCCTCAATCCTCTATTCTCACAACACCATTGTTGCTGGAAATCAAAGTTCAATCCACCGGAAACTGAAGCCGTGTTTGAAGAAAGGGATGAAAGTGTTGAAAAATTGAAGAAAGTGCTCAAGGTAAACAAAAAAACGTTTTTGTTTTTCTATGGCATGGTTTGCAAAAATTAGCACTGCCAGTGCCGACCTTGTGAACAAACAGTGCTGGGCATGTCGAACTAATTCGCACGGTTTGTCATAA
>JAPKLY010000620.1:110514-124868 GCA_026898435.1 Prunella vulgaris | reverse complement strand
ACGGTTTGTCATAATTCGCACTGCCAGTGCTACACTTGAACACAAACCGTGCTGGGCATGTCGAAGTAATTCGCACGGTTTGCAAAAATTCGCACTGCCAGTGCCACCCTTCTACACAAACAGTGCTACATTGAAAATTCAGAAATTTGTTTTGGGCCTTGTGTGAGATTAAGCCCAACATTCATTTTACTTACTAAGCCCATTTGATTGGAATATAAAGAGCAGAAAATCAGCATACAAGAAAAGACACACAACACAACACATTCGGCAGCTTTCTCTCCAAGTCAGGGGGAGCTCCTCTCCCCACACACACTACACACACTAGATTAGGGTTTAATTTTCTGTAATTTCTTCGATAGATTTTAGTTAGTTCTCTTAATTTCTTGCAAGATTGAAGCTATTGGAACCCCATTGAGGTGATATCTTTCTTACCTATTGCTTATTTCCTTAGTTTGATTAATGTTCTTGATTTATTGCTTTGATATTGTTATGGGTTTGTTGAGATTAATCATGGGCTAAACTTATTGTGCTTTGGGTGATGAATATTTAGTGTTGATTGTTTTAATTTTGTTTTGTTGGATGATTGAATTCTTAATTTGTGGATTAATGGGCTTTAAATGATTGTTCTTATTTGATTATGCATTTTAATTAAGTTAGCAACAAGCGAGAGCTGCGTTTTCTTGATTAAGTGTGTGATTGAGTGGAATGAGTGATTAAATTATTAATCATTGGATTTCTTGAGCATTAGTGGATCGTTCTTCTATAATTGTGCATTTTAATTGAGTAGGCAACAAGCGAGAGCTGCGTTTGCTCTATTAGGTGTATTGTTGTGTTGAATGATTTATTAGTTGCTATTGTTGTGACGTCTATTACACCGAGAGGGGATAGATTATCGTGAACACTCACAATTAGGCACTAAGTTGATTTAACGAAAGTTAGTCAATTAGGTGAGCCACTGCCTCACATCGACCAGCTGGTAGATAGCACCGCAGGCCATGAGATGATGACATTCATGGATGCTTTTGCGGGCTATCACCAGATAGCTCTACACCCAGATGACCAGGAACATACGGCGTTCTACACCAACAAGAACATGTATTGCTGGGAAAGGATGTCATTCGGACTCATTAACGCCGGAGCCACCTACCAAAGGTTGGTGAATAAAATGTTCGACCAACACATTGTCGAATCCATGGAGGTGTACGTAGATGACATAGTTGTCAAGAGTCTGAGAAAGGAGGACCATCTGGACCACCTAAAACAGACCTTCGATATACTGCGCCACTACAACATGAAGTTAAACCCCAAAAAGACCAGCTTCGGCGAGCACTCCGGAAAGTTCATGGGCACCTAGTTAGCCAACGAGGAATCGAGGTCAACCCGACGCAGGTCCAATGCATAATCGAGATGGGTATACCCGATTCCATCCAGAAAATTCAAAGACTAACTGGGTGCATGGCAGCCCTAAACAGATTCATCTCCAGGTCCGGTGACCAAAATCGCCCTTTCTTCGAAGCGATTAAGGCAAACACACGGAGGTACAAAGAGGCGGCCAAAGCCAACAAGCTCCACCTCAAAAACCACTTCGTCTGGATAAGTGAATGCCAACTAGCCTTCGAAGACATCAAAACATACCTAGCAGATACACAGGTCCTGTCAAAGCCGATACCTGGAGAGAAGCTATACCTCTACCTGGCTGCGTCGGAGGTGACCATCAGCTCCGTCCTGGTCCGAGAAGAGGCGAAAACACACCTGCCAGTGTACTATGTAAGCCAAGTCTTACACGAAGCTGAGTTGCGGTACACCCCAACAGAGAAGCTGGCTTATGCACTGGTGATGAGTGTTAGAAAATTGAGGTCTTACTTCTTTGACCACCCGGTAGAGGTGTTGACAATGTTCCCACTACGTCAAATACTACAGCGCCCAGACACCGCCTGACGCCTGCTGAAATGGTCACTAGAGATCAGCCAATACGGTATAACCTACGCACCCCGAACCGCGATCAAGGGACAAGCACTTGCCGACTTCATTGTCGAGCTAACTTTCCCACAAGATCCGATGAGGGGGCGTATAGCTCCGTGGCATCTCTACGTAGACGGATCATCAACCAGCATAACAGCAAGCGTCGGCGTGGTCCTGATTAGCCCGGACAGACAAGTCTTCACCTCCGCAATCCGGTTCGACTTTCGAGCAACCAACAACGAGGCGGAGTATGAAGACTTGATAGCAGGACTTAGGCTATCATTAGCTGTGGGGGCAACCAATCTTCAAGTTTTCGGAGATTCCCAGCTAATAATATCCCAAGTCCGGGGGGAATATGAGGCAAAAGACCAGCAGATGATGACCTACCAAAAGATAGCCGCGCATCTGATCTCGATGTTCACACAGATCTACATCAACCAGATACCGCGATTAGAAAATACACAAGCAGACGCCCTAGCCCGGCTAGCTACCAGCAAGGGCGAGGCCGAATTCACGGAGGTTGTAATCACCACACTAAAAAACCCCTCGACGTCCGATTATAAGATAAATCAAACCTCGAGTGGGGGGCAGGAGGATAGTGAAGATGGTGAAGATTGGTGCACTCCAATCCAAAAATATTTGACAGACGGAACAGCCCCCGTGGACACCTGGGAAGCTAGCCTGCTAGTAAAGCAAGCTGCCAGATAAACGCTGCTGGATGGCCAACTCTACAAACGTAGATTCTCGCTACCCCTACTCAAATGCCTAACAAGGAAGCAGGGGTCCGAAGTGTTAGAAGAAATTCACGAAGGGATTTGTGGGAGTCACGCTGGGGGGCAAGCATTGACATACAAGACGATCAGGCAGGGCTACTACTGGCCCACTCTTCGCAAAGATGCCATCAGCTTCGCTCGAAGGTGCCGAAAGTGCCAACTTTTTGCACCTAACATCCACTCCCCAGCCAACCTGCTGAAGTCGGTTTTCAGCCCATGGCCTTTCGCAAAATGGGGAATCGACTTGATCGGCCCATTTCCACCTGGTAGAGGCGGTGTAAAGTTTGCTGTTGTAGCAGTAGACTACTACACTAAGTGGGCTGAGGCCGAAGCTCTCACAACTATAACCCAAGAAAGAATGATCGGGTTCATTTGGAAAAACCTGGTCTGCAGGTTCGGACTTCCGCAGTCGATCATCATGGACAATGGAAGGCAGTTTGACGATCAAAAGCTGAGAGACTTCTGCAGTTCATGGAACATCAAGAAGCACTACTCAACTCCATACCATCCCCAGTCGAATGGTCAGGTCGAGGCGGTGAACAAGATTCTGAAACACATATTGAAGCTCCGCCTCGAGGAAAAGAAAGGGAGCTGGGCAGACGAACTCCCGGAGGTCCTATGGTCTTATAGAACTTTCTATAAGGCCAGCACCGGAGAGACTCCGTTTGCCCTAGCTTTCGGGACTGAAGCCGTGGTCCCAGTCGAAGTCCAGAATAAGACTTGGAAAGTGGTGGGATATGATGAAGAAAAGAATGACGAAGCCATGGCAGTAGAGAAGGATCTGATCGAAGAGACCAGAGCTTCGTCAGAAATGAAGAACACCACCTACAAGCGCAGAGCAGAGAAATACTACAACTCCCAGGTCCGAGACCGAAAATTCAAGGTCGGAGACCTAGTGTTGAAAAAGAAATTGATGGCCCCACCAGGTGTATTCGGTTCAAACTGGGAAGGACCGTTCCGGGTCACCACAGCCTGGCCAAATGGCACATACGATCTAGAAGACGCAGAAGGCAACGCCTCGTCATACACCTGGAGTGCTGCCCACCTGAAAAAGTTCTACCAATAGACTAGAATTCTGTAATAGACTAGTCGAAAGTTCGCATCAAGAATGTTGATGGCGACCAGTGTAAATTACGTTGTTGTAAAAAGCCAGAAAATTTGTAAAGCCAAAGAAATTCGGAAAAATTCCCAAGTGTTTGGACCTGTGCAGCCCTCCAACCAGGCGAGCTGCACCGGGTCGCCCACTGCTCGATGGAGCTCGCCAAGTCCAGCTCGCCCACATACTCGAAAACCCATAGTGCGCAAGGACCAAGTTCCCAAGCGTTGTAATTAAATAGCTCGAAGGTAAAGGCCAAAGTGCCCAGGGTTGCGAAGGTACCCTTCTTAAAGGGTTGCTAAGCACCTACTGCCATAAATTAGAAAAATTCATGAAAAGATGAAAAAACGTCGGCAAGGTTCATGAAACCCAATGGCCCAACGTGAATCAATCGAAGTGCAGTTCGCCGCCCTAAGTGACCTAAGACGAGCAATTCGCTGCCCTAAGTGGCGTAAGACAAAGAATATGCACTATCAAAACAGAGGTACAATTCGTAGTCGTAAGTGATGTAAAACGAACTATTCACTTCTTAAGGTAGAATAAGACGAACAATTATGTACCAGAAAAATAAACAAGAACGAGCTATTTGAAAATTATAACGTAAAAATGCAAAGTCATAAGTGAAAAGAGTTGGACAAAAAATGCTCGGTTTATATTCAAAAGACACTTAGGAAATTTTCAAGGCAAAAATTCTTGAAAATTCCTAAGTGTTCAAAGTGGTGCTGGCCACAAAGGCCGACCAGGTGGCCGTTTGTGAACTACAAAAGTATGCTCCTTCTGGGCGAGCTATACATAGCCCGACGAGCTCTAACTACTTGAAACGAAAAGCAAAAGCTACAAAAATGGAGCTCCTTTTGGGCAAGCTCCACAACCCGGCGACCTATTATAACTCGGAAAATAAAAAACTGAACTAGGAAGGCAATAGAGAAGCAAGCCTAGACCTCGGGATCGGCGACCTCTTGAGCAGGGGCGACCTGGCTGATGGGAAGAGCAAGCTCGACATCCGAGGTGATGTTCCCAGAGAGTCCACTGGTATCGAGCTCACTAATGTTAATCATCGCGTCCCCGAAGGCCTCTTGCATTTGCTCCAACGTCGGCGGAACCTCGCCTCCAGCATCCCCCTCAGCATCCTCGGCCTCCTGGGCAAGGTCGGCAGTCAAGACCTGCTTCGCCTGAATGATGTTGAATTTTTGACGAGCAGTGTCAAGATTGATCCCGTAGCCAGCGAGGTCCCCGATGTTTAGCTCCGTGCCGGTGGGGATCGTAGACTTCTCCAAACAGTCCTCGAACTCGCTGACAAGGGCTTCGCACTCGCTATCATTGTTGATCCGCGCCCATTGGAAGGAGCGGATAACTTCAGCAAAACAAAGCACATAGCCCTTGTCAGTGGCGACCACCTCGGTGAGCTCCAATGCCTCGGGCGTAATGGCGGCGTCAGGGCGACTCTTAAGCTCGGCGATCTGTAGGGCCTGGGCGGCGACCTAGTCCCGCAACTTCTGGCACTCCTCTGAATTCCCCCGGCTCTGATCCCGAAGAAGCCCTACATCAACCCGGGCCAGGGCGAGCTCCTCGTCCCGAGTAGCAAGTGCTCGGCGAGCTGCTTCGAGCTCGGCCTGTTGCTGGTGAAGGTCGGCTTGAAGTTTCTCTGCCTTCTTGACTGCGAGCCGCTCCGCCTCCAGTGAAGCCTTCGCCTTGGTTTCCGCCCTCGCGAGCTCGTCGAGAGCCTTTTTCCGCTCGTTGCCCACCTTATTGAGCGCTTTCCTCGTGTCGTGGCGAGCTCTGTCCACGGTGCTGACCTCATCGGTGACGAGCTAGGCCGCCGCCATTGCTGCACAAGCATAGTGCATCGCCAACCTCGCCTTGTCGGGGGGCTTTTGCCTTTCAATCATGGCGAGCTCCGAGGCGGAGAGGTACTTGGGGGCCTCAGTAAATATCCAGCGAGCTGACCCCTCCGGGAGATCCCTCGGCGAGCTCCGGGCCTTGCACTGCTCGGCGGTGTGGAGAGACTCGGGTCGCAGTGGAAGCTCAGTGGGAGCATACCTACACACGCTCGAATCAGTTAGCAAAAATCATAAAAATTACAATGGCTTCCAACTTCAAAAAGAGCTCGCCCACTTACCCGAACCTATCAGGGTTGAGCCCGAGGAGGGTATCATCCCGGATAGGGACCCCGTAGGGAGACGGCGGGGGCGCACTCTGAGGAGTTGGAGGCGCTTGCGAAGGATAAGTCACGAGAGCTCGCCCTGACCCCGCTTGAGTTGATCCAGAGCCCCCTCGACCGCTATGCTCGACGGAGCCACCCTCAGTCCTAACTCGCTTGATGGGGCGAGCTTCTCCTTCGCTCACTCGTGAACCATCTCCCCGGTGGAGAGTCCGCTTCGTCTAGTGGGACGGAGGGGGCTGGGTGCCCCGTTCAAGGTCGGAACCTCGGCACGCTTCTTTCTTGGTGCCGGCGACCTTCTCCTTTGTTGGGGGAGGCGCCGAGGTCCTCTGTGAGCCAGAGTCCCCAGCCTTATCAACAGCTTTGGCGAGCTCTAGCTTCCTCGTTGCATCCAGAACAGCTCCTGAGGGGATGTCTTCCCTTCCCGGACGAGGTTTACCCATCATCAGCTGCCGAGCTAGAAAGTGGTAGGCTTCGGGGACTTCAATGGGCGGGAGCTTGGCAGCGGGACCAGCACCTGCAAGATAAGTGATAAGCAATCCGGCGATCTCAACGTATGAGACGGCGAGCTATGCGAACTTCAAAGTGGAAAAAATTAAAACCTTGAGCAGCGAGGTGGTGTGGTGAGGTGATGAGGCCGGCGAGCCTGCGACAGTGATGTTGGCACAAATGCTCGATCTCACGATCTTTCTTTTCTCGCAAACAACACACTGTCCACACAAACTCGAAGCCAACTGAAATCTCCGGCTTCCCATGGCTCGACCTGTGGCGCTTCAAACCTGCAAAAAGATAGATTAGGTCAGAAATCTAATCCGACGCACACACACTAAGGTACGCCACCTACACCTTGCCTCCCCATAAGTCTTGGGAGTAGGGATACGCCCTCCACGACCATTAGAAGCCCGCCAATCTCCCCCAATAAAGTAGAAATTCTCCTTCCAGTCCCGAATTTTACTGGGGAGGTCGCCCAAGAATTTGTCCCCCGGGCGAGCTTGGAAAGAGTAGTATCCTTTCCCCTCCCTAACTTACCGGATCACATTGAAGAGCTCGCTGATCTCCGCCGTGCTTAATCGATTTTCATAGCCCTCGAGGCCGAAAATGGTCAGAGCTGCCAACAGGTTGCTCCATGCGTTTGGAGTGAGCTGTGTAATGGCGAGGTTCGTGTCCGCCAGAAACTGCCTGATGATGGGGTGAAGGGGCAAGGTGAGCCCGGCCTTCAGAGTGTGATAGTTAATAGATGTGAGTCCGGTGGGAGGGAGGTGGGCTCGCTCTTTCTCCTCAGCGGCATACATAAATATATCCAACGGAATACAGAACCGCTTCCGAATATCCGGGTGGGCATACTTGCTGACGATGCTCTCCACCCCGTTTGCTTTGAGGTCGGATTTGCCAGTGGCCTTTCGGATTGGAGCTCGCCGGGGCAAGGGGAAGCTCGCCTCGTGGGCCCTCACGTATTCATTCCAGTCGAAGTCATTCACGACCTCGGCAGAGATTTAATGTTCTGGAAGCTTGGGAAAGGGAAAGTCAATAAAACAGAGGTATTGGTAGGTGACCTCCGTCCTCGTATCCTCGCCGACCTCCTCATCGACCTCGTGGGCTAGCTCGCTAGTAACGTCGCAGGCCCCGACCTCGGCGATCTCCTTTTGGGTTTCGGGCTCGGTGACCTCTTCTTCGTTTGGGGCAGCGGCTCCCCCCGAAGCCCGCTCAGAGTAGTCCCAGAGCTCGCGGAGTGAGGATTGCTCGCCAGAGTTAGTAGCCCGCTCGCCAGAGTCAGAACGAACCGACCCCAGGAGTTCGCCACTTTCCGGGAGAGTTTCGGAGCTCGCCCCAGAGCCCGAGGAGATGACCACCGGTATCGCTCGGGGGTTTGGACAGTCATCAGTCATTGGTTCTTTTCCCAAATCACGATTCGAAGCGGTACGGCTCGAGGAGTCCTCAGACATGGTAGGGGCGTCACCGGAAAGTTTCGGTTTTCAAATCCAAGAAAAGGCCAAAAACCCAAAAAGAATTTGAAAGAAGAAAAAGAAGGAAAATCCAGATTTCTACCTTTGGGGCCGCTCGGAGACACGTCGGGAGAAAGGGAACAATCGCCAGAAATGCGCTCTGAGAAGTGAAGAAGCAAAGTGAAGAATTATCTTAATTTCGCCTATTTATAGACATGGGGCGCAAGCTCGAATTTCCTGAAAGACCAGGGACCTTTTTGCAAGGAATTTGAAAAGTTGTTATTATGAGCACGGGAAGCGACACTTATAAAGACGTGCACGACACCTCAGACTCCGCCCACGTCAGCTCGAGAGACCGCCTTGCAGAAGCTCGCCCGAGAGTTCGCATGCTAGCTCGCCTGCACATGTCGAGTCATGATGAAGGCGAGCTGGGGGGCAATTGTTGATGGGCGAGCTACTCGAGGCAAATTAGGGAATCAGGAGGCCCAACACCTGGGAGGTCGCCTATGAGCTCGCTAGAGTGCAGGACGCACCTCCGACATCCAGGGCACCGACCTCCGAGACACCACCTGTTACACAACGCCAAGGGCACCAAGGCGTCAGAGCTCGCCCAAGTGCTCACCTCAGAGCTCGCCCATGAGCTCGCCTGTTAGTCGATAGGACCCCGATGGCACGCTCTTTTTCCCTCCGTCCGGTTTATCCACAAGGGTGGTTTACGACGAGGTTTTTAATGAGGTCCATCTAGCCCAAGGCATAGTAGTAGGACGAGGCACAACATAGGGAGCAGTGTAAGGGACCAGGACGAGGGTTACGGACCCTCGTCAACACCGGAAGCCATATAGGCTCTTAAGGTGCCGTCTCACACTGGCACACCTATAAATAAGACCTCTCTTGTAATTATTGGACAATTTTTCTCACATTTCACACAATTAATACATTTCCTACTCTCTACTTTCTCTCTCTATCTCACCCTCTCAAGAACATCCAAGAACATAATTCTTGGATTATTGTTTGATAGGATTAATATGATATAAAGCCACATAAACGAACACGATTAGTAAATTCTATCAACAGTTTTAAAGGAAATTTTTTATTTCAGAGTTAAATTTAGTCACGCTCTAAAACATGCTTTCCAAATATTTTTTTAAAAAATAGACTTCTGTTTGCTAGTAACTGTATGAAGTTTGGACCATGATAGCAGTAGCTGCGCCGGATTGGGAAACCAGCTCAGATCGACCCCATACTCGGTCTGAAGGTCTAGAACGGGGATTTGGTGGGATTTTATTTCCATACGATTTGAAGTAATCGGCAAGGGCTTGCAGGGGATTCTCAGCTGACCTGGCGAATGGCATCGGTGAAAGCCATGTAATAGGCACACTGCCCGACCTGGCGAGGATCATTGAATGGATTCTCCTTATTAGCTCTCTTCTCTTCAAGGGATTTCACCACCTTCTGATCAGCTGCAGCAAGTTCATTTCCGGGTTTCACCAGATTCCAGACGCCCAGTTTTGGCTCTAAAATGATCAGCCGCATTCCTCGCCTTATCCTCCCTTTCGAGGGCATTTGTAGTCAGCTACTCAGAAACCTGCAGGCGCTCCTCGAATTCTTTCTGTCTCTCCTCGAGAAAGGACTTGGTAACTCCAACTACCAGCTTAGTCTCATCCAACCTTCTCTCCAACTTGGTCAACGAGACACCTCATTCATCGGCCAACTGTTGGGCATCGAGCTGATCAGTGCACACTTCTGCTCGCACTTCACCTGCAACTCTTCCAATTCCTTATCCAGCCGGTCACGATCGGTCACATTTTGAGAAGTAAAGACGACCAGCTGAAGAGTTAGCATCTACGCCTAGACCACAAAAGAATTCTTCTTCTGTGCTGTTTAGAGCCCTTCTAGTTCCCAGATCCAGGCCCGAGGAAAATCAAAAGCGTCTTTCTTAACATGATTGGGCATTCCACTGGTCCCAACAATCGACTTCGACAAAAAGAAGTCACGCAGGCAATTTGGGATATTGTGCCCGTTCATGGAATACCTGTGAAAGATGAATGCATTAGGAAATATTATACAAATGCTTAGGCGATAAATGAAACAAAGGTTCTTGAAGATTGTCTTCCCATTGGACTTTGGGCTGATCTGGCCCCAAATAGGTCCGCTCTCCAACGTGCAGCTCGATCGCAACTGACAGATTGACCTCTATGACTGCATTCCCCCGATCATCAACTCTTGCCCGTATCGGTGAAGGCTCATCCTCGACCACCTCCAGATTGGTCGTCATCCCCCTCTGATGCTTCACTTCTCGCCCAGTCGGTGACTCGAACACTAAAAAGGAGAGAGGGATAGCATTCAGCACCTCATTTTTCGGAGGAGCAGGGGATGACCGCTTGGGCTCAGTGGCAGTAGCCGGTGCAATTGGGGCAAAAGGAACCCCCATGGGATTGTCTTTCCAAACAATCGTGACGTGAGGAGTGGGGGCAGAATGCTCGATATGGGTCTTTGCACTTCCCTTCGGCTTGGTCTTGATCTTCACATGAGAGAAGAAGTCTGAAATGTGATCTATCAGCTTGTAGGGGCAGTGGTCGTATGAGGAAAACCATCTGCAAAAGACACAAACACCCCCTCAAGTAAGCGACCAAACTACCACAGTCATGACCAGAAACTTGAGGAATTTTTGGCATACCTATAGTGCTGCGAAGATGACTAGGATAACAACACTCTCACGTCAAGTCAGTCCTCTCTCGTGCTTAGCACATCAACTGTCTTCTAGTCGTAAAGTCATTGCCAAAATTTTCTTAAGTACTGGCAGAAAATCGAACGACAAATCTTTGATCTTGAGACAACGGGACTTTGCAAAGAATAAAAGCGGCATTGGTTAGTATTCAATGAGCACGAAAAACTTTTAACGACTTACGAGTTTATTTCATATGAGGCACAGTATCTCCATATCCACTCCATTGGCGACCGAGCAAGTTTTCCATCAACTGAAAATCCAAAACCACTTGTTATTATCTTTCGATGGGTGATTCTCAATGCCGACCATGACCCTCTCCTTTTGCCTCAGCTTCATATACACCACATATGGCTTCTTCCCTTCGTTAGCGACGGTGTAAAGAAAAAATATTTCTGTCGTATTCAGCAATGGGTAGAGCTTATACCTTTCTAACACAACCAGGATACAAACCAAGTTAAGCCATGAGTTGTCGGTCAACTGAATGGGAGAGTTATTCCAAGCTTGGAGAATGTAGTTGATGGTCAGGTGCAATGGAACCTCAGTATGGCCTCCATGATGTCGTACGAAACACGGACCATCCCCTCTAGAGGCTTGTCCACTAGCTCATTCTCGAGTAGCACATAAAAGTCCACATAACTCGGCACATCCCATTTTTATCTCCACGAATCTAACTCCCTCTTAGTAACCTTACTCTGCAAGGTGTACAAATACCACCAATTTTGGCTGACGAACCTGATGGCCCTTCGTTCACGAGGAGTGCGGTTGTAAGGGAACTCCGCTAAGTACTACACATATGAGAATTGTGGAGCCGGATTAACGATTGCATCGCAAAACCGCACACAATGGTTCAAGGATGAACATACTTCATGGTAATGTAAGCAAATAAAAATTGCACCCAATTAAATAATGACACGTGTATAAATTAAATAAATATCAACATATATTACTATTTTAATTTTGGAGGATTTATCAAATTAATTCTCTAATTAAATTGTAAAATGATATTTATTGTACACGATACAAGTCGTTATTAAATTACGAGTCTCCTGGCACTCGTAAAAGACAATAAATGGCTGATTTGCCCTATTTATGAAGACGGTGGAAATCAATCAAGCTAAATTTGGTTGATTACTTAATCTTGCCAATCAAATCGGCACCAGCCAACCGGAGTGCGCCATGTGTCAGCGCAAGAAAGGAAGGTCTTCACCTCTCCACCCTATAAATAGTGGTCTTTCTTGTTCATTCTCATGGGTCCAAACCCATCGAAGATGAACGAGTAGCAGCAATCCTCTTGATGAGCAAAACTGCGAGCTAAGAAGATCCATCGATCCAGCTCTTCGAAGATTCAAGTGTTCTTCACCAAATCTGAAGAAGTTCTTCGAATATTCAAGCCGTTCTTCGTCAAAATCCTCCGGAAACATGTTTTGATCCAAGACAAGAGGCCAAATCCCTTCGATCAGACGTTTTTCTTGAAGAACACCTTGAAGATCATCAAGCGTTCTTCGCCGACTTCAACTGTTCTTCGCCAAATCCAGTCAGAAACATCATTTGATCAGAATCAAGGAGTTTCATCCCTCTGATCAGATGTTTCCAGCCGAAGATCAACTTGAAGACTTCAAGCGTTCATCGCCGTCTTCAAGAGTTCTCCATCAAAGTTCATACATAAACACTCTCCGATCAGAGATCAAGGTCCAAGACCCCTCCGATCAAGTGTTTAAGCTCAATTCAAGACTTGAAGATTCGAAGATCGTTCTTCATCAAATCTGAAGCGTTCTTCATCAAAATCTTCCAAGACCAACGCTCGATCCAAAACAAGACTTCATCGTCCTTGGATCAAGTGTTTCAAGTCAAGCCAAGTCAAAGTCAAGTTAAGGCCAAAGCCAAGTCAAAGTTGAAGGAGAATCAGAGGATCATAGCTAGAGAGAGAACCCAATATATTTAAGAAATAAATTGTATACCATTTCAAGTGTTAATAATATTTTTATTTACACAAGAATTGTTATCACAAATTTGGCACGCCCGGTGGGACCTTATCTACCTCTCATCTCTCCTCCTCAAGACTTAAAAGCTTCAACTCTACATCAACCATCTTCAACATGTCTTCAGCACGCAAGATCTATGTCCGAGTTACTCCATCCAAGGCAGCCGAAGCCAACGTGGTCACTAGAAGTGCGTCGAAGAAGTTGGAATTTGAAGCCGCTTCGCAGACCAACTCTTCAGTTGGGAACCAATCACCCCGTGCTATGAAGGAAGATGAAGTTGATTCAGCAAGTTCAACTCCACGCTCCTAGTCAGATTCCTCATCAACTTCAGGAGCAGCTCCAGTGATGATGGCGGACACTTCAACCATTGAAGAGAAACTGTCAAGCCTACGCAGAGCTGTTGAAGGCCTTGCCAGTCATGTCAAAGAGCAAGACTCTACGATTGCTAAGCTGATTAGCAAAGTAGATGGCGTTGAGTCAAGTCACGCTCGCGGAAAACAAGTTAAAGACCGTGACGAAGTGGAGACTTCAAAAAATACCAAGCAGCTGAGATCGAACCAACTGCGAGAGAGCTGCTGATATCAGCTGATGGCGGGATACAAGTCGACCAGATCAAAGAACTCATCTTGGAGACTATGAAGGGGAAGTTTGAAGACAACTCCAAGTCAAGCAATAGTTATGCCAAGCCTTACACTGAAAGGATCAACAGCTTGAGGATGCCAATCTGCTACCAAGCTCCAAAGTTCCAGCAGTTCGATGGTAAAGGCAACCCGAAGCAGCACGTCGCTCACTTTGTCGAGACTTACAATAATGCCGGGACATATGGCGATCATCTGGTGAAGCAGTTTGTTCGCTCCCTCAAGGGCATTGCCTTCGACTGGTACACTGACTTGGAGGCTAACTCCATTGACAGTTGGAACCAGATGGAACGTGAATTCCTCAACCGCTTCTATAGCACAAGAAGGATAAGTTAGCATGATCGAGCTAACGAACGCTCGCCAACAAAAGGAAGAGCCCGTCAACGACTATATCAACCGATCGAGGAATCTTAGCTTGAACTGCAAGGATAGACTCTCTGAAATCTCTTTGATCGAGATGTGCATCCAAGGCATGAAATGGAGCCTCCGCTACATTCTTCAAGGAATCCAACTAAAGACCTTTGAAGAGTTGGCAATAAGAGCTCACGGCATGGAGCTAAGCATGGATGCAAGAGGAGTCAAAGATCCATCACTTCAAAAGCATCGTGACAAGTCTTATGTCAAGCCTTCAACCAAGGAATACATAATAGATTTACCTCGCGACAGGGGGTAAAGTGGCTTGACTCTAAGAAAGATGCGATAGAAGAAATATCCATTCTTAGACTCTGATGTCTCCGGGATTTTTGATAACTTGATCGATGCAGAGCTCATCGAGTTGCCTCGGATGAAAAGGCCTAAAGAAGCTGGACAAACTGATGACCCAAAGTATTGCAAGTATCATCGGTTGGTTGGCCATCCAATTGAAGATTGCTTCATCTTCAAGGAAAAGATCATGCAGCTAGCTCAACATGGAAAGATAGAGCTTGAAGAGACCATCTGAAAATGCCCAAGTCAATGCTCCTCGGCACGAGCCTAAACTGTTTGGACTACTCCATGATACGAGTATAAATTGTCTATCAAATGACCAAGTCAATGCTCCTCGACACGAGCCTAAACTGTTTGGAAGACTCC
>JAPKLY010000620.1:43660-76558 GCA_026898435.1 Prunella vulgaris | reverse complement strand
AAATAAATTGTTGGTCCCTTAAAGTGGTCAAGGTCTAGAGAGGGGGGGTGAATAGACCTTGAGTCCAAAAACAGATTTTTCAAACTTTTCAAAAGGATGGATTCTAGAACCTTACAGTAGCCTTTTTAAAGTTCAAAATAACAAGTACAAGAGTTTTAGAACTGGACCACAAAGGTTACAGTTGTGGACTTGAAAAGTCTACAGCTGCAGAGTTCAAAAAACTTTGCAAAATAAAAGATCACTTGTAGACAAAGTATCAGAGGAGTTCTCACAATTAAAATTGTATTGAGAATACTCTAATGTGCAGCGGAATAAAAGTGAGTGTTAATGAAAAGCAATATAAACAAACTTAACAGCTGAGTGACTTATGAAAGTCTACAGCTGTAGAGTCAGTTTTTCTTTGTGAAAGACACAAAGTTTTATGCACTCAAGTTTCAAAAGAATGATGAATGTAACAAGAAATGAAATATGCAGAACAAGAATTACATGACAGAAAGTAAATAGACCAGGTTTATAGTGGTTCAGTGTCTATAAAAAGATCACCTACATCCACTGTTACACCACTCAGGTGTCAAATTCACTAAGATGAGATCACTTAGATCAATACAAGTTATTCTCCCTTAGAACTAGGTTCACTCAGATTCTTATTCTAAAAAGAGATTAAACTACCCTATTCACTCATAAAATAACTCACAAAGAGTTTTACAAAACCTCACAAAGAGATATCTACACTAAGTAGAAATTAGAACAGGTGAGGGAACAACAACAAAAGGGTGTGATTCTTTCTAAGAAAATCCTAACCAACTATCCTACGAATCACAAAGAATAAAAACAAATAAGGCTCTCTCAGAAAGTTGTTGGCTGTAGACTTGCTTAGGCAGAATGCTTGTATGCTCAGGGTTGTTGTTGTTGCTTCCTCTAAGGACTTCTTGTATTTATGGATTCAGTGGTGTGACTTATCCGTTGGAAATTCAAATTTGAAATCCGGATAAGGCTCCTCTCTCTCCATTTGGCATGTGTGAAGTGGTCATCATCCTTCACACAGGATAGTACTGATCGTACTATTGTCCTTTCCTTCAAAATTCTGGCTGTCTTGCAACTAATCTTCATTATCCTCCAGAATTAAGAAAATATCCTCCACTTAAGTACATTTTAGTGAGTGCTTGAAAGCTACACTAATAATGCTTAAGGGTCTTCATTATCTTCAAGTAATCTCTGACTTGTACCATCTCTTCAAACGGTTCTTTGCAGCTGTAGAGTCTTCAACCTTGCAGCTGTAGAGTCCTGTCAATAAGAAAAATCGGTTGTAGAGAAACCTTACAGCTGTAGGGTATTGTCTAGCTGTAGAATGATCAAGTATACAGCTGCAGACTTCACTTACAACTATATGTTTCAAACACCAATTTCCTTAGCACAAGTGTTAGATCAAAATACACAGTTAAACCACATTGTTTTGCGCACATCAAAATCTAAACCAAGGTACTTAACAATTTCCCCATATTTTGATGTTGGCAAAACAATCAACAAACAACAAATCAAAGACAATAAGATATTGTCTTACAAGAAAAACAAAAACAAAACAAGAACAACACAAAGCAGAACAAAACACAAAGCAACAAAAAACAGAACAAAGCACAAAGCTGCATAAACTAAAAGGGGTTCAAGATACAGCTTACAGTAGATAGATAGACAAAAAACTAAAAAGTTTTAGTGTCTAATCTAGAACAAAGTCTTCATCTTCTTCTATGTTTGGGATCAGCATCATCTTCATCATCCTCATCATCAGATTCATCTTGAGGTTTCAAAATTCCTTACTCCACTAGCTTCATGTTCTTTTCACTTCTTCAAAATACTTCATCAGCATCTGTAGTTCATAAGCTTCAAACTCTTCTTCTTCTTTCTTAGACTTGAATACCTTCTTAGGGAATGGATTTTTCTTGATTTTTCCACCAAGGAGCCGAGCATTGTCTCCTTTATATAAAGATCCATCAGCCTTCAGGTCTTTGAACTTCTGGAATCTGTCTTTCTTGAGTTTAATCCTCTTAATGACTGTATGCCTGTTGCATATACTCAAGAATTCTTTCCATAAGTTATCAAACTCTGTCTTCATTTGCTTTACCCTTTCATTAGAATCTTCAGCGGGTATCATGCTTAATGGTTGAACATCCAAAGGTTGAGCAGTGACAACGGCTGTAGACTCTTCAAATTCTTTCTTTCTCTGTTTCTCTTCCTTCTCTTTTTCTTCTTTCTCTTTCTTTCTTTCTCTTGATTCTTTCACTGTCTGTTCCCAATATCCAAAGGGTTTTTGAGAAGTATGAGCTGTAGGTTTTTGAACTGTAGATTTAGGGAGCTTTATGATTTTGCTTCCTTTAGAGCTTCCCTTCATCTGCTCAGGTTGAGACCTTTCCTCTGATTGATCTCCCAGTCTCATGGACAAGTCTTTGAATTTGGCAGCTTCAAGTTCTTTTGCCCATGATTTTCCAATATCCTTCACATTCTCAAGGATATCTTCAGTAACCTTTTCTCCTTCTTTGATCTCCTTCTCAATCTTGCTTTCCCCTTTTTGCCAACATCAATGTGTGACAAAATGGTGTTAAGCTTGCTCATTATATCATTCTTCAGATTCTCATTCCCAGTTATCATCTTGGTCATCTCATTCTTCATACTCTTCACTTCTACCTTCAGATTGAAAGAATCATATTCATTAGGTTAATATCAGACTGTAGAGTAGTGATTTCTCTTGTCTTCTTGATGACATCTTCCAATTCTTTTCCTTTTGTGACTTTCTGAGCTTTAGAAGGCACCAACTCTACAGCTGTAGAGTCTTCAGTGGAAGCCTTCCTCTTGCTAGGAGTCACAACCACTTCTATCTTGTCAGTAGAGAAGTAAGAAATATAATCATCCATATTTTCAACATTCTCTCTCTCAAGAGCTGAATAACTTTGCAGTGGGGCAGTTCCATGCCTATATATCTCTTCCAGAGTAAACTTTGCAGGAGGAGGTTGGTTGAAAATGCTTGTGATGGGATTTGACATGTCTTTGGCATTTTCATCAATCTCCTTGGAAGTATCCTCAACAATCTGCTCATCAGCTTGTTCCTCAGGAGGTACTTGAACATCAGCTTGAATCAACTTAGCTTGAGCACCACCCATTGGTGCATCATCATTACCATCTTCATCATCATCTGGTTTATCTTTAGGCTCTTTGCAAGGTGAATCATCTTTCATTGCTTCTTTCTCCTTTTCAGATTCATCTTCAGTATGATTTGCTTCTTCAATATTCACAGGATCTGCAGCACTAGCTCCTGCAGACTCCAATAGAATAGCCTTTTGCCAGAATAGTTAAGCCCTCAGCTTCAACTATTTGGTGACTTCCTTCACCAGTCTTTTGTGGCATATCTTCTTCACTATCAGAGTTTGTGACATCAAACTCAGCTTCTGGATCTTTCTCAGTCATAATAGCAACTCTCAAAGTTGCAGCTGCTGATTTAGTGATTTTCTATCTTGCAGCTTCTTCAGCAATGATCTGCTTTCCTTTTCCTTTATCCTTTCTTCTTTTCTCAGCAATAAAGTCATCAAGGAAATTAGGCTTCAACAGTTCATTCACATCACTACAATTTGTCCAGTCAACAACCCACTGGAACAAATTCCTTTCTTCAAATGCCAACCTATCCAATTCTTCTTTGACTAACTTCCAGTCATCAAATTTTTGTCTTTCTTCTTCAAAACCTTCAACCCTCTCAACTGGAACAACATGGAGTTGTTCAGTTTCAGGTTCAGGCATTCCAGCATCTTCAGTTTGTTCCTCAGCAACTTGTATTTCAATATTCTGATCCTCAGGCTGTACAATTGGCAAGTCTACAGCTGTAGACTTGTCAACATTCTCAACTTTAACTTTCTTGGAATGAAGTTTCTTCTGTCTCCTTTCTCTATCAACTTCATCCTCAGAATCAGTTGGTTCATCCACCAAAAGTTTTCTCCTTATATTTTTCTTTTTCTCAGGCTGTTTTGGTGATCTGATAATTGTGAGTGTCATTCCCTCAGACGTGTTCTTATTTCTTTTCTTGGATTTGGGAGCCATAGGAGCATACACAGCTCCTCTCTTGAAATTGGCCTTCCCAATGATTCTGTGAATTAGAATGGCTGTCCTTCATGCCCATTAAATTAGGAAAATCCAACTTCCTTCAGAATATAGTTTAAGAATAATCCAAAGCCTTTGTTCTTTCCAGCTTTTACTACATCATTTCCTATATTTCTCAGTAGTAACTCTCCTATATCAATCTTAATTTCCTTAACAAAAGCTATCATCAGATCCCACATTAGAATGGTACCAGTATCATGAGCACCACTTCTACATAATAAGCATTTATCAATAGCTTCATAAACATAGACATACTCAACTGCTAAGTCAGTCTTCTTGAATGTCCTCTTCCAGTTCTTTGGAAATGGCTTCTTTGCAGTGAATCTCTTCCAATACTTCTCATCTTCATCAGCAAAGTTGAGATTATCATGGGAGTCGCCTCCAATCCTTAAGTGTAGAGCTTTGCAAATATCATCAGCTGTAATCTTAACATTCCTTCCTTGCAGCTTTACTGATAATGTCTTCCTTTCAACATTAGCTTCTGCATTCTGGTAGAACTCATGGACTATTTTATCATCATAAGCTCCAGGGTTATGTGTAAGACAATAATGAACACCTTTATTCACTATGTGCTTGACAACATCCTCCATAGCATCAGTGGGATGCTTCTTCAATATCTTGTCGAAGTAAAAAAGAGCTCCAAATATAACTTTTATTGCCATGATTCTTGGTTTCAGAGAGTGAGGGATGGGGAGTGTTTAAGGTTTCAGGGGGTTCGAAATGTTAAAGTGAGATATAAAAAGGATGAAGGGTCCTTTAAATACCTTTCCTTAAACAGTCAAATAAGAACAAGGGTATAACGGTCTTTGACCTAAAATTTATGAGTTTTTAAATTCTGGACCAAAACTTATAATTAAATTTATCCAAAATCTAACTCACATAGAATTTAATTTCATTTAAAATGTTACACGTACTTACTCATTTTATTAATTAAAATGCCTGAATAAATCCAAAATGTCTGTAACTGAGTACAAACGTTTCTGAATTTATAGTGCTCCATTTAATTTGCAGAATTGTACAAAGTACTGTAAATTCCCTATGTTTGTAGTTGACAATCTTAGAATTTTGAAATCTATAGTTGGTAAGGAATTTGCAGTTCAGAACTAAGTCTACAGCTGTAGAGTTAGCAACTCTACAGTTGAGTGACTTTGCAGTTGTAATTTTTCTTTTTACTGATTTTCCAATTTTCTAGGTTTTCTTTGCAATTTTAGTGATTTTCACAGAGTCTTCTTACAATTCTAACATTCTCAAATTACTTCTCAAGATTGAAAATCTTGATTCACACAAAGGTTTAGTAAAAATATCAGCAAGATTCAAATCAGTATGAATCTTTGTCAATTTCACATCATTTCTTTCAACATGATCTCTTATGAAATGATGCCTTACATCTATGTGTTTTGATCTAGAGTGTAAATCTGGATTCTGTGTAATAGCAATAGCACTTGTATTGTCACATAATATAGTTGTTTCTCTTGCATCAATCCCATAGTCTTGTAATTGATATTGCATCCATAAGATTTGTGCACAACAACTTCCAGCAGCAATATATTCTGCCTCAGCTATAAAAAGAGCAATAGAATTTTACTTTTTACTGTGCCATGCCACCAACCTTTAGCCTAGGAATTGAAAAATCCCACTAGTACTCTTCCTATCAATCTTGCAACCTGCAAAATCTGAGTCAGTGTACCCAATGAGTTCAATTTCTCCTTCTTTAGGATACCATAATCCAAGATTTTGTGTGGATTTGACATATTTGATGATCTTCTTTACAGCATTTAAGTGTGATTCCTTAGGATTTACTTGGAATCTAGCACATACACCTACTGCAAACATGATATCAGGTTTGCTAGCTGTAAGGTATAGCAATGATCCAATTAGCCTCCTTTATTTGGTTATATCAACACTTTTGCCATTCTCATCTTTGTCAAGACTCACAGAAGGTGTCATAGGTATATTGGTAGGCCTAGAACTGTCCATTACAAATCTTTTTATAAGCACTTGAGTGTATTTAGCTTGATGATGAAAATTCCATCTCTCATTTGCTTCACTTGTAATCCCAAAAAGAAATTCAG
Organism: Prunella vulgaris; assembly: GCA_026898435.1. NCBI lineage: Eukaryota > Viridiplantae > Streptophyta > Magnoliopsida > Lamiales > Lamiaceae > Prunella > Prunella vulgaris. The sequence continues at coordinate 70,346 of JAPKLY010000620.1, read as the reverse complement.
ATTTCCCATCATGCTCACTTCAAATTTCTCAGTCATGAGCTTAGAGAACTTTCTGCATAATTCTTCATTGGTTGAGCCAAAGATTATATCATCAACATAGATTTGGACAAGTAAAATATCATTCCCATGTTGTAATCTGAATAAGGTTTTGTCAACCATACCCTTTTTTAATCCATTTTTTATCAGATGATCACATAGGGTATCATATCATGCTCTTGGTGCTTGTTTAAGTCCATAAAGGGCCTTTCTAAGCTTATAAACCATATCTTCAGCTATAGATTCCTCAAATCCTGGTGGTTGTTCAACATACACTTCTTCTGATAGTAAACCATTGAGAAATGCACTCTTTACATCCATTTGATAGACTGTAAAGTTCATATGTGCAGCATAGGCTAGAAATATTCTTATAGCTTCTAATCTTGCAACTGGGGCAAATGATTCATCAAAATCTATGCCTTCAGATTGACAATAGTCTTTAGCAACTAGTCTTGCTTTATTTCTGGTTACAATTCCATCTTCATCAAGTTTGTTCTTGAATACCCACCTAGTTCCAATCACTTTGTGATTCCTAGGTCTTGGAACAAGTTCTCATACTTGATTTCTCTCAAAACCATTCAATTATTCTTGCATTGCAATAATCCAATTGACATCTTGCAGCGCTTCATGAATATCATTAGGTTCTGAAGATGAAAGAAATGTAGCAAACATTGCCTCATGGATTTGTTTTCTGGTTTTTACAGGATCTGATGGGTTTCCAATTACATGCTCAGGGGGGGTGATCTTTCAACCAAATCAAATCTGACATAGGTTCTAGTCTTTGATCATTGTTCTCTTCAGCTGTAGTTTCACCTACTGCAGACTCATCAAGTCCTTTTGTTGGTGTCTCTACTTCTGTTTGAACATTCTCATAGACTAGGTCTTCAACATTCTCTAATGGTGGTAACTCAACTATCACAGTGCCGAAGCCTTTGTTGGTCAAATCTACAGGAGTTTTGATCTCAACATACTGCTGTTGACTTGTGACTGTAGAGTTGTCCTCTTTAGAGTCTTCAACAATTTCTTCAGGGGAGCTATGTTGTTCATAAGAAATAACATGATGTGACTCTTCTACAATCATTAATCTCTTGTTATACACTCTAAATGCTTTGCTAACATTAGAATAACCTAGAAAGATACCTTCATCTGACTTTGAATCAAAAGTCTTAAGATGTTCTTTCCCATTATTCAGTATGAAGCATTTACATCCAAAAATATGTAGATAAGAGATATTAGGAGTCCTTCCTTTCCATAACTCATATGGAGTCTTCTTTTGATTCTTAATAATCAAGCATCTATTCTAAGTGTAGCATGCAGTACTTGTTGCTTCTGCCCAAAATTTCTTAGGCAACTTTGCTTCAACAATCATTGTTCTGGCAGCTTCTTTGAGTGTTCTATTCTTCCTTTCTGCAACTCCATTCTGCTGTGGGGTTCTAGCTGCACAGTATTCATGAATTATGCCATATAGTGAACAATACTCTTCAATGACTTGATTTGTGAATTATGTTCCTCTATCTGATCTGATCTTCACAATCTTCAAGTTCTTTTCATTCTGAATCCTTCTTAACAGTTCTGGTAACCGCTGTAGAGTTTCACTCTTCTTTCTTAGAAACACTGTCCAAGAAAATCTTGAGTAATCATCTACAACAACCAAAGTACACTTCTTCCCACTTATACTCACTGGTTCTATGCAGTAATTCAAGTGTTCTTGAAGTAATTCAAGTGTTCTTGAAGTGCTTGGGTGTGTTTTCCTTTTAAAAGTCTTCTTGATTTGTTTCCCTTTGACACAAGCATCACATAAGTGTTCCTTCCTGAACTTATGTGATTCACAAGTTCATTCATGGTTTCGAAGTTTATGTGATTCATTCTTTTGTGCTATAGCCAACTAACTTCATTGGAATTATTTGCTAGAAAATAGGTAGTTTCAGCTGTAGAGTTCCACTCCACAATGTAAACATTCCCTTTTCTAGTTCCTGTCAGTTTAGTGGTTTGGGATTCAATATCTTTGACTAAGCAAGTGTCATGTGTAAAGTCTACAGTGTAGCCTTTGTCACAAAATTGACTCACACTTAGCAAGTTATGCTTTAAACCATCTACCAAGTAAACATCATTGATCTAAACATTTCCTTTGAGTAGACATCCTTATCCTTTAGTTGTTCCACTGGCATTATCACCAAAAACAACTTTAGGACCTTTATGATCTTTCACATTTTGTAGCAAACTTCTATCTCCAGTCATATGTCTTGCACAACCACTGTCAATGTACCAAATCTCTCTTTTGGTGGTTGTAGCATGTCCCTGCAAAATAAAGTAAGTTATTTAGAAATCCAATACTTTGGATTTCCTCCAGTGTTATTCTTTGCAATCCAAGCCTTTTTAGGAGCTGTAAAGTTGTTAATTCTACAGTTCTTGCTTGATCCTCCTCTTTGAGTGCTTGAAGAGGGAGACATCTCTGACATATTTCCAATCCAGAATCTATCAAGATTGAGTCTTCTTTCCTTATTCAATCTATGAAAGACTTCTTCTTCTGATTGTATATTTGATTATGCAGTTGGTTTCAGAATCATGTTTTGAAACATGTTTGAAACATCTTCTTCAGTATCTTCCATGATCTCTTTGATCTTTTGTTGTCTTCTTGGTGACAATTCTTTGAATGAGTTCAAGAATTTCAGATCTTCTAGCTGTAGGATTGAATTTACAGCTTCTTCAGGGGATGATTCTTTGATGAACTTTCTTTCAGGTCTTGGAATTGACTTTTGCAAGTATTTCATCCAGACACAAGGATTATATCCTATTCCAGTCAAATCCTTTGGTGCCTTTGTTCAGACAGCATCTTCTTCAATTGTTTGGATGACTTTCCAAAACAATCTAGCTTCTTTTGATAATAAGCATTGCTTTCTTCAAGTACAGCTATCATAAGTTCTTGAGTTTTGATTGTTTCCTTCAATTAAGCACAATCTGCAGTTCTACAACTTGCTTCATTGAAGAGTTCTTCATTGTCATGTTTCAGACAACTGTAACCTTCCTTCAGTTCTTGTAGAATCTGCAGTTGATTTTCAGCATCTTCCACTCCAGGTAACAAAACTTTCACATGTTCTCTTCCAATATGATTATCTCTTCTAAGATCTTCATTTTCTTCTTGTAGTCTTTGGATTGCACTTAGCATGTCACTGGAAGAATCCTTTTCAGTAATATAACTTGATGATGATGAGCATACCTCTTCATCTTTAGCCACAAGACAGACCAGAGCTTCTTCATCTGAATCTGTAGAGTCAGAGTCTTCTAAATCTGTAGTTGACTTTTGAAAAGAAGAGGGACAGCCTTCCTGATTTTTATCAAACTCAGAAAGTAGTGCTCTAATTCTCTCCTTGTCAATTTTTTTCTTTCTATCTTTCCTGATTCTCTTTTCTTCATCAGTGTACTTCTCAGCTTTGGGTATGGACAATCCTTGATGTAATGTCCTGGTTTTCTGCAGTTATAGCACAAATAAGTTGAGTTAGGTGCTGTAGATTTCACCTTACTATCTTCCTTTGGTGTGAACAGCTTCTTCTTGGTCCATTTGCCAAATTTTTTGAGCTGCTTTATAAAAAGAGCCAAGTCTTCATCATCAGAACTTGTAGATGTAGGGTTGTCAGCCACTAAAGCTGTAACTTTACTGCTGTCAGGTTCTTTTCTTTTACTTATATCAAATTCATAAGCTTTTAGGTTTGAAAAGAGTTCAAAGGTGGATATCTTAGATAAATCCTTTGATTCTCTCATAGCAATGACCTTCATGTCCCATTCAGAAGGTAAGCCTCTGAGAACCTTCATGTTCATTTCTCTTAGTGAGTAATCTTTACCAAGTGAGTTTAGCTCATTGAGAATCTCAATGAACCTTGACTCAAACTTTTCAAGAGTTTCACCAGATTTCATCTTGAAGTTCTCAAACTTTTGAACTGCTATCATGAGTTTGTTTTCCTTGATTTGTTCAATTCCTTCACAAATCATTTCCAACTTCTCCCATATATCTTCTGTAGTTTTACAATTTTTGATCTTACTAAACACAATTTTATCAAGTGAATGATAAATAGTGTTCTTTGCAACATTGTCAAGATTGGACCTTCTCTTGTCATCCTCAGTCCATTCCCTTCTGGGTTTGGGGATAATCTGAGCTACACCAGCTGACTGATCAGCTGTAGTATTGACCTTCACAATAGGTATAGGGCCATCCTCTATGATAGACCACATCTCATCATTGATTGCAGACAAATGTGCTTGCATTCTAATTTTCCATTCATCATAGTCCTCGGCAGAGAACATTGGAACCTTGGATTTCACCATCTTGGGAGCCATGCAAGTATGCAGGTGTATTTTTCAAAAATAAAAAGGATCTAGCTAGGTACTGATCAAAGCAGTGGCAAGCCAAATGCTCTGATACCACTTGTTGGTCCCTTAAAGTGGTCAAGGTCTAGAGGGGGGTGAATAGACCTTGAGTCCAAAAATAGATTTTTCAAACTTTTCAAAAGGATGGATTCTAAAACCTTACAGTAGCCTTTTTAAAGTTCAAAATAACAAGTCTACAAGAGTTTTAGAAACTGGATCACAAAGGTTACAGCTGTGGACTTGAAAAGTCTGCAGCTGCAGAGTTAAAAAATCTTTGCAAAATAAAAGATCACTTGTAGACAAAGTATCAGAGGAGTTCTCACAATTAAAATTGTATTCAGAATACTCTAATGTGCAGCGGAATAAAAGTGAGTGTTAATGAAAAATAATATAAACAAACTTAACAGCTGAGTGACTTATGAAAGTCTACAGCTGTAGAGTCAGTTTTTCTTTGTGAAAAACATAAAGTTTTATGCACTCAGGTTTCAAAAGAATGATAAATGTAACAAGAAATGAAATATGCAGAACAAGAATTAAATGACAGAAAGTAAATAGACCAGGTTTATAGTGGTTCAGTGTCTAATAAAAGACCACCTACATCCACTGTTACACCATTCAGGTGCCAAATTCACTAAGATGAGATCACTTAGATCAATACAAGTAGTTCCCCCTTAGAACTAGGTTCACTCAGATTCCTATTCTAAAAAGAGATTAAACTACCATATTCATTCAGAAAATAACTCACAAAGAGTTTTAAAAAACCTCACAAAGAGATATCTACACTAAGTAGAAATTAAAACAGGTGAGGGAACAACAACAAAAGGGTGTGATTCTTTCTAAGAAAATTCTAACCAACTATCCTATGAATCACAAAGAATAAAAAAAAATAAGGCTCTCTCAGAAAGTTGTTGGTTGTAGACTTGCTTAGGCAGAATGCTTGTATGCTCAGGGTTGTTGTTGTTGCTTCCTCTAAGGACTTCTTGTATTTATGGATTGAGTGGTGTGACTTATCCGTTGGAAATTCAAATTTGAAATCCGGATAAGGCTCCTCTCTCTCCATTTGGCATGTGTGAAGTGGTCCTCATCCTTCACACAGGATAGTACTGATTGTACTATTGTCCTTTCCTTCAGAATTCTGGTTGTCTTGCAACTAATCTTCATTACCCTCCAGAATTAAGAAAATATCCTCCACTTAAGCACATTTTAGTGAGTGCTTGAAAGCTACACTAATAATGCTTAAGGGTCTTCATTATCTTCAAGTAATCTCTGACTTGTACCATCTCTTCAAACAGTTCTTTGCAGTTGTAGAGTCTTCAACCTTGCATCTGTAGAGTCCTGTCAATAAGAAAAATCGGCTGAAGAGAAACCTTACAGCTGTAGGGCCATGTCTAGTTGTAGAATTATCAAGTATACAGCTCCAGACTTCACTTACAACTATATGTTTCAAACACCAATTTCCTTAGCACAAGTGTTAAATCAAAATATACAATTAAACCACATTGTTTTGCACACATCAAAATTTAAACCAAGGTACTTAACATAAATTTTAATTGTAAAACAATCATTTCAACTTCCAATACTTCGGGTGGATTTCAAATTTTAAGTGGTACAAATTTATTAGACAATTTTTCTAGTTAAATTTTGCATTAAGAATATTATTTTTTGTCTAGTTAATTTTTTTTATAAATTATTAATGAAATAAAACTAAAATTTTTAATTTCATTTGATAATTAAAATTGAAATAGTAAAATCAATATATGAAGACTTTTTAAAAAATATTAGTTGATTTAATCAGTAATACTGCACATATTTTGAAGGTTGCAGGATGAAATAAAAATATAAAAGTCAAAATTATCAAAAAGTTGAAAGTATGTTTGTAGTTGGAAATAAAAAATTAAAAAGTCAATAGTATCAAAAATAAAAATGCATATTTATGACATAAAAAATTGTTAAATTAAGTGCTTTTATTATTATATTATATTATAAAATATTGCTATAATTATCATAATTGAATATGGGAGAAATTATTTTAGTTAATTTGTACTTAAGATAAAAAATTGAATGTCAAATTGAAACAAAAAAATCTGTCAATTGCTAAATTGCGAATCCCAGACAAAATTTGGAACAATTCAATTTCCCGAACAATGCCCAGAACGACGCTGGTTTCACAACCCTGACGATCTCCACCTCCAAGTTCGTCGGACGAAGCGCCAGTCACCACCGCTACTAAGCATTAGCCCGATGAGCTCCGCCTCCGAGTTCTGCCCTACCCAAGCCCCGCCGCGCTCTGACCTCTATTCGAGATAGTGATGCCCTTCTCCGGAATCGTTGAGCAACCACGATATTTTGCCCAAGATCGCAAATCTCAGGTAACCCTACTATTTTTGTTGCGAATTTAAGAAGGAAAAGAAGGTCACCATCGATGAAGAATGAGAGGGAAGGGCAAGGGCAAGGGCAAGGGCAATTTTGCCAAAATTAAATTACTGTTCAATGGAGATAAGACCGAGATAAACTTTCCGGAAGGGGGGGCCTGCGATCTGGTTTATGAAGAGCCACAGTGACTCTCGTGAAAAATAGTCTTTGCCCGTGTTTATCTCGGTCACCCGAGATAAGACCGAGATAAACTTTCATGGATACCAAACATCTTAAAACCCTCTTTTCCTGACCTTTTCATATCTACCAAACGAGGCCTTAAGATAAATTATTATGTGTGTCTTACACCATCAATACAAGTTTCTTCTAAAAGCTAATAATATTACTATAAGAACTAAAATATTAATACGTATGTTTGGTTCGTAAGATAAAAGTATGTAATATTGACGAGTACCGTGTGATGCACAAGGAGTATATTATACATGTGCAAAGTGGGTTAGTTCACCTGGCCACCGGGCTCCTCACTTGAATGAGTGGTCCGAGTTCGATTCCCTCTGGAACAAATTAGGAGATGAGAGATATAAGATTGACTTGGAGATAACTCTTGGAGTGATTGGGAACTTGGTGAACTAACTTTTAAGTATTAACAACTAATATTTACCGATAAAAAAAATAATGACCGTCTACACAAGAGAGAGTGAGTGGGTAGGGGTGCTGAAGAGAGATAGTATAGGTGCTATATAATAGTCCAGCTGACCTAGAGAGAGAAAGCAACCCAAATATTCCCTGAATATAGAATTTTAACTTATTCACATGCATGGATGAGATATAATTTATACAAAAATAAAATAACTATTTTATTTTAAATATAAAGTAAAATAAATATTTTAATTTTCAAACAAAAATAACAAATATACATAGAAATAATAATATGTGTAAATAACCATAATACTTGAAAAAAATTGAATTCATGTAAACTTAAATTGCTATAATTTATCCGTAAAAAAAATACTATAATTTAATATGAATGAGCAATTTGCTATTGAGCTACGTATCTAATTAATATGGGCAATTCATAGATTATTTTGCCAATTTTAAAATGAATACCGATTGATTTTATTTTTATAAACATTTTCTTTTTTTCTCCATTTTGACAACATGTTCTGGAAATATCTTTAAATAAATAATTTTCCCTTATATCAACATCAAGAGAAATTAAAATTTGAATAAAAATAAATTCTCATTGTAATTTAGAGATAGATATCCGTCACAATATGATACAGGAAATCACATACGTTTTCAGTATAAAATAATGAACTAATATATTAATTTTAATTGCTAATTTTTATTTTATTTTTAGAATATCTTTGAAAAGTGTGTTATATGTACTTTCCAACGATATTCTCTTTATTCATATCGGACCTCACAATATCTCGTAATATCTTCCAACATATTGCATTAAATCACGTGTAAATATCTGAGTGTATTTTTTGTGGACGGAGGGAGTATAATTTTTTGCCTTATTTTGGAGCACAATTTACAAATTTGATTAACACAATAATACTCAATTAATTTATAAACCGTCAAAAAAGTAATATTTTCTGGTCCAGATTTAAGCCAGTTAATAAAATTACTAATTTCTAATTCAAGATGGCTAGACATATAATGATAAAGTTTCTTAATACAGATTTTGTAAAAGCTGGCAATAGAAAGTACTTAATTGTATTTGTCAATTAGTGCAACAATTTTATGGTTAGTGAATGAACTTTTCTTCAAATATAAATTTTGCATCCTAATTAATTCTCACATGTTTTTCTAATGTTGAAATCGTAATTAATTTTGTTGTTCTTATCTGCTTATATTTTTTTCATCTTATTTTCAACCAAATTTGACTAACTCATAATTATTCAATGAATTATAAAGAAAGTATATATTATATGTGTAGGTCTCTTGTTTATCAACTGCACCGTGCAATTCAAGTGTATTTTAAAAAAGTTACACAAAATACTATTGAAAAACCACACAAGTAATTACTAAAAAATATGTTTTTAAAATTCACTTTTCCGTAATAACACGTGTGACTTTTCAATAATAAATTATATAACTTTTTAAAAATATATTTAAATTGTACGATATACCAAATACATACAAGAGTAAATTATATTATATATATCTTGTGTATTACTTGCCAATAGTAATAGTTCTTAAACCTACACTTAGAGGTGGCAATTCCGGCCCGGCCCGATGGGCCGGCCCGGCCTACCCGACATATGGGCTGGGCTGGGCTGGGCTGAAAAAATAGTGGTCCGAAAAAAAATCTGGCCCGTTTGGCCCACGGGCTAAATGGGCTTGGCCCTGTGGGCCGCGGGCTGGCCCGTTTGGCCCGGTAAAATAAAATTAATTTTTAAAAAATAATAGAATTAAATTAATTTTAAAATAATATAATTAAATTTATTTTAAAATAATAGAAAATATAGAATTAAAAAATGAATTCTAATTTCTTAGACTTTTGGGCTTTCAGCTTTGGGCCTTAACCTGTACAGTAACTCAGTAAGTCATATTGTTTTCATTTTTCATTCAACAAAGAACAAACCCTAGTTTGCTAAGAGAACAGTGAACACACGACACAGGTCACGCTCACCCCGACTCCCCCTCTTCTGTCTTGTCTACTAATACGCGACGCAGGCAAACAGCAAGTCAACAGCAACACGTCGGCCGTCGGCCGTCGGCAGTGCAGCCCGCACAACACGTCGCCGCTGCCGCCAACTCAGTTTTCACGCCGTCGCCGTTCAACACCATACCTCCGATTCACGCTGCCGCCGTTCAACACCATAGATTCTCGGGTAAGTCTTTTGATTCTCCATTTTTTATGACAACTTGCTACTTCATCTAAGAACTTGCCGCTTGAATTTTTATGTTCTATATTTGGAGAGAATTAAATTAATGTATCTATACAACAATTCTATAATAAATAACAACTGATATAATAAATAAAATCAGTGTCGAACAATAAATATAGCAATAAATTGTGGAACTTCTTGACAGTTTATTTATGTTAATATTTTGTTTGTTTGTTTATCCCTTTTCCCAGAAGCTAGAACATTTATACAACTAGTTAAATAATTAAGACAAAATTTACAGTATAATTGATTTGCATTTTATATTAATTTGATAGTAGTTATTTTTATCAAAAGAATATCAACTCAAATTTTGATGTTTATTTTTATTAGGTTATCTCGACGAAATGAATATCAACTCAAAAATGGGCCGGACTAGCCCGTTAGCCCGTGGGCTAGACTGGGTTGTGCTGGGCTCAATTTTTATAGGCCCGACTAACAAATGGGCCGGCCCGGCCCGTGAATATCAGTTGGCCCGATGGGCTGGGCTGGGCTGGCCCGGCCCTTTTGCCAGCTCTACCTACACTATTTTAGTTCTTATATAATTACCTGTGAGTGCAGAAAATGAGCACATAATATGTAACATGAATTATACATTCTCTAAAATATTCTTTTTTCTTTGGTCCAACCTTAAATCATTAATATTATCACTATAAAATGGTAAAATAATACTCCCTCTGTCCACCAAATTATTTCCCACTTTTCTTTTTTGTTTGTCCACAAAACTTTTTCTCATTTACTTATTTAGAAACAACCTACACTCACAATAAAATTTTGGGCCCCACAATACTCTTATTTTTCCCTTACTTTATCTATCATTTCAATATAATACTACTTTTCATTAAATCTCGTGCCCACAAAGAAATGGGAAAAAATTTCATGGACGGAGAGTAACATTTAATAATATAAAATAAAATAAATTATATTATTGATATAATTGTAAAAATATATAACGATAACCTAAAACATATTAATAGTAAAAAAATTATCGGATGCCTATGAAGAACAAGACGGGGATACGATTCCTCAAGAAAATAATGGGAGATTTTTAATTTCATTCAAGGCGGATCCCTACGGGGGTGGGATTTCTCGGTCCGTTGTCAAGTATATTGTGCACTAATTAAAATTTTAAAAAGTAAATAAATTAAAAAGAAAAAGCAAAATAATTGTTGCATTAATTAGTTTTCCAAACACAAGAGCCAAGACTTCTATAAATTTAAAAGAAAATTAGAAGATCCAGAAAAAAATAAAATGATGAGAAAGATACAATACACCAAATAGAATAGGAGTGTGTATTAGCCTCTTTGGCTGAAATTTTAGCAGTTGTGCCATGTTCTATCTCACGAGATAATCGTGAATATATAAGTCCAACCCGTCAATAAGAAAAAGGAAAAAAAAAATGACGACTGTATTCTTGCAGTTTATTTTTTATTTTATTTTTTTCGTTAATTTATCTTCTATCCTGCTGTTTCTGCGTTTATTAAGTCATAAGTTGAGGAATGTAATGATTTTTGGGAGCCTAATTTACATAAATGATATCTCGAGCTTCTCATTCTTCACTATAACATAACTGAAATTCTGACTTAACAAAAACAGAAATGGCAGAATAGATTTGGAAATAAACATGAAATAATCATTGATATAAACTGGAAGAATGAGTTTTTTTTTTTTTTTTTCTCGTTGGAGGGTTGGACTTAAAGTCTCACTATTATTAATTAGTAGGTAAAACCACCAACACAACTGCTGAGGTTCAACCAAAGAGGTTGATTATTTGGTGTATTATATATTTCAACCTACCATTTTTTTTTCCAGATCTTTCTATATATTTTACTTTTCAGTCGATTATTTTCTTGAATTTTATTAAATTATGTAAAAGTTTATTGTATGAAGTGGGAGCTGCCGGCAAAAATGACGAAACTCAATAAGAAAAGACTATTAGATCAAAATTCATTATCTCTCTTTGAAATTCACAGAAAATGAAGAAAAAGAAATGGTTGTTAGTACCTTGGTTTAGATTTTGATGTGTGCAAAACAATGTGTTTAAATTTATATCTAATCTAACACTTGTTTTGAGGAAATTGGTGTTTGAAACATATAGTTGTAAGTGAAGTCTGCAGCTATGTATTTGATCAATCTACAACTAAGACATGACCCTACAGCTGTAAGGTTTCTCTACAGCCGATTTTTTATATTGACAGGGCTCTACAGCTGCAAAGAACCGTTTGAAGAGATGGTACAAGTCAGAGATTATGAAGACCCTTAAGCACTATTAGTGTAGCTCTCAAGCACTCAATAAACTGTACTTAAGTGGAGATATTTTCTAAAGAATCTGGAGGATAATGAAGATTAATTTCAAGGACCAAAATTCTGAAGAAAGGACATAGTACAATCAGTACTATCATGTGTGAAGGATGAGGACCACCTCACACATGCCAATAGAGAGAGAGGACCCTTATCTGAATTTCAAATTTGAAATTCTCAACGGATAAGACACTCCACTCCATCTATAAATAGAAGAAATCCTCAGAGGAAGCAACAACAACAACCCTGCGCATACAAGCATTCAACCTAAGCAAGTCTACAGCCAGCATATTCTGAGAGAGTTTATTCTGTTTTTATTATTTGTGATTCATAGGATAGTTGGTTAGGATTTTCTTAGAAAGAATCACACTTTTGTTGTTGTTCCCTCACCTGATTTTATTTCTACTTAGTGTAGTTATCTCTTTGTGAGGTTTGTAAAACTTTTTGTGAGTTGTTATTCTGAGTGAATAGGGTAGTTTATCTCTTTTTAGAATAGGAATCTGAGTGAACCTAGTTCTAAGGGGGAACTACTTGTATTGATCTTTGTGATCACTTCTTAGTGAATTTGGCACCTGAGTGGTGTAACAGTGGATGTAGGTTGTCTCTTTATAGACACTGAACCACTATAAAACCTGGTCTATTTAAATTCTTGTCCTGCATATTTATTTATCTTGTTACATTCATCATTGTTTTGAAATCTGAAGTGCATAAAACCTTGTGATTTTTACAGAAACTGACTCTACAGCTGTAGACTTCTCTAAGTCACTTAGCTGTTAAGTTTGTTTATATTGTTTTTCATTAACACTCACTTTATTCCGCTGCACATTGAAGTATTCTCAATACAATTTTAATTGTGAGAATTACTCTGATAATTTAGTCTACAAGTGCTTGTTTATTTTGCAAAGTTTTGAACTCTGCAGCTGCAGACTTCTTAGTCTACAACTGTAACCTTTGTGGTCCAGTTTATAAAACTCTTGTAGACTTGTTATTTTAAACTTGAAAAGGGGCTACTGTAAGGTTCTAGAATCCATCCTTTTGAAAAGTTTGAAAAATCTGATTTTGGACTCAAGGTCTATTCACCCCCCCCCTCTAGACCTTGACCACTTTAAGGGACCAATAAAAATAATCTGTGGGCGAACTTTTGCTGGTCTTGTTTGTATCTTTCTTATTTGTAAAAAAATTAATATAAATAAATGTGTATTTGTTGGTCTATTTCCTTGATCCGAAATTGATTAATTGGAAATTTAGAATTGCTATGTTTATTTGATTTATTTTTAAATTTTAGCTCTGATTTGTTTACTTGTGTTGCAAATTCAAATTATTTCTCAACTTCAAAATCTCAAATCCTTTTTAAAATAAGAGAATATGTACATTGTTCTAAATATATCTAATTTATTTGAGTTTTCAGAAACCTAAAAATAAATATTTGCAATTTTAAATGTTGACACACACTAATATTAAGAAAAAGAAATCATTATAGCATAAGATTAACTTGCTCAAAATAAATATTAAAAATTAAATAGGGTGATATTTGAGCTTTGTTTCTTTTAGGCTTATTTTATGGGCCGAGTGTGTTTGGCGGAGTGTTAATAATTTTTTTTTTATCGATAAATGTTAATTGTTAATAGTTAGAAGCTAATTACACTAAGTCCCCAAATACTCCAAGAAATAAACTCCTAGCCAACCTTATATCTTTCATCTCCAATTCGTTCCCAAAGAGAATCGAACCCGGGTCACTCATTCAAGTGAATAATTTCTCTATTATTAACTTAAGAGTCTTTACTATTGTTTTCGTCTTTTAGCAAATAAAATTGAGCATGTATCTTGTACATTAATTATATAACAATTTAAAGTGATATTACTTTCATTTTAAAAAAATTTAAATACTTTTTTCTAATTTGTCCTAATATAATATATTGACATACTCTCAAAATAAAAATATTTTTAAATTTTCAACCTCAAAATCTCTAATCTATGTATTCTATTAATTATACTTTTTTCTTAAAATTATGTCCCAAAAAAGTATTTAATATTTTATGGGACGAGATAGTATTAGTTGTATAAAATTACTTTCAAATTAATATATCTTAATAAAATAACTAATAGTATCATTAAAGAAACAAAAGAGGTTAACAAACTTCCAACTTCCACAATGAGAGAGGTTAACAAACTTCCAACTTCCACAATGAGAGTGGCTCGTGATATAATTTCTACGTTATTGTTTTTTCCAATTTTCTCGTCACTGTGAGAGATGATTTTATTTTGTAGCCATTTTAAAATTATACTACCTCCGTTCCGGAACTACTTTCATAGTAGTTTCGGACACACAAATTAAGAAAAAATAAATATGTGAGTGTAAAGTTAAATAATAAAATAAGAAAAAATATATTTTATTAACTTTTGTGAGTATAAAAAGTTTTTTTTTAGGAGTGTGAAAGAAGAATTGAGACTTTCAAATAAAAAAAGTGTGAAAGTAGTTTTAGGACGGAGGGAGTATAATTTTTTGAAATGTAGAGAGTATAACTCATAAAAAAAATGAAAATAGGATAATGGAGCATTTATTATCATTGATTAGCTTTTGGTCAAATCATGTAAGGTGAAAGATCCAGATTAAATTTTTTTATTGGAAGTGCAGTGTTGGTTGTTGTGCATATAACATGAGCCAATAAGAGAGTGACACAGAATTGGTTCTCAGCCCAACAGTCATAAATTTGGGATTCAAAGCCCATATAAGAGAATGATCTTATAATTTTTGCCCATATAAGACGCCAGCACTGTTATTTGGCCCATGTTATTCACACTAGTCATTTTGAAAAATACACTACCTTTAGTATTTTCGGAAATTTATTTTGAAATTTTTACAAATTTTCGATAAAAATTTTTGAACAAATTCTCATTTTTACACTATGTTCAAAAAAAATGTCGAAAAAAAAAATTGCTGAACAAAGGTTAGTGTATTTCCAAAAAAGACAGTGTATTAATCTGGCTAGCGTATTTACCAAAGAGGCTAATGTGAATAACCTGGGCCTGTTATTTTCACATATTTGAGCCCATTTTAAGCCCAAATAAGATCTAGTGTCAGGGACAGGGAGTAAAGGCAGATGGCATGAGATTTATTTTGTGTAACTTACATATTGGTTCAAAAAGATCACTATATTTATAAATTGGTTCAAAAAATTTGCACGGTAAATTTTATTTTTTTTGCACGGAAGCTATTTTGATTTTTTTTGCACGGGACCAATATGTAATTTTTGTCAATTTCTTGAACCATATTGTACTTTTCCCATTTATTTTCACATATAATTTGAGATTTATTTTCACATTTATTTCAATTTAAGGAATATTTTTAACACTATTTTTATTAACATTTAATTGATTCCTAGTGACGTTTTCTTATTTCATCTCTCAAGTTTTTCATTTTATTTGGTTGTATGTTTAGGAATTTTTGTGCTTGATTTAGTAACAGCATGTTATATTAATTCACAGTTAATTCCATAGGTAGAATATACATTGTAATTCACCTATAACACCTCTAAAAATATATAGGTATATATAATTATTTTAAATAATATATATATATATATATATATATATATATAAAGTACTTGATTAAAGTTCATAAGTAAATAAATGCTTATTCGCACTTATGAACCAAAAAGTAGCTGCATACCATGCATGGAGTAATTCTTTACAATAAGGCACCCTTTGGTAGCCTTTATAAGGGTTGAAAGAGTTCTTTTCTCTCTGATGTTTGACTCACAAAAATTATCTTATCGTCCCGAAATTAAATTCGGTCCTAACAATGTTATCTTAACCATACTGCAGCTCTTCATAAGCGGAGTCAGACCTCCCCCCCCCCAAATTTTTTTTTTCATTTTGTGCATTGATTATTGTGCCAGATAACCAAGATGGAAGACCTAAATTGTCCTTCTCAATGCATGAAGAAACCCCATTAGTCTCTACTCCATCGCAAAAGGGTATATTCCAGACACCCAAGAAAGGCGATTCCATGGTGATTTTCAAGTATTGCTTGTGTGGCGATTCCACGGCAATTCCAAGGAGGGGGACTCCACGACGATTTCAAGAAAGGTGATTCCACATCGATGGAGTGAGCTGCGATTTTGGATCAGATGTTAAATTAACTAAAACATTCAGTGGCTTAATTAATTAACGGACAAGAGAATCTTAAACACGGTAAATAATGACCAAAAGTCATATGATTGTAATATGAGTTAAGATGGATAGTGCAACATTAATCCTATAGTGGAGTAAGATTAATGTTAATGAGTTGAATGACATTGAGCCCAATATTAGAGTTCAAGGCCTATTGGGAGGTCCAATCTTAATTCTCCTAAATGTCCTTCAAGTAGTTCAATTAAATGTCCAACAACTAATAAGGTGTTTAAATAGAAGAAATAATTTTGTGGCATAACACTATGCAATTTTTGAAATATATGATTATTGAATTTTATGAGAGATTTTATGAAAAATAGATATGTATTATAAATACAAGAACATCTAATAAATCAAGAGCTCATTGACTTGATACACATATGATGATTTTCAATGAGGAGGAATTATTGTGGAAAAAAATTATTTATGGTAATTGAAATATATGATATTCATGAGTTTCCTTGTGAGGAAAATAGACATTACCATAATTAATTTTGGGCCCATAATAAACTTTAGAATCCTCATTATAAATAGGAGATGAAAGGACTCATTCCAACACTAATTTTGAGGGCTAAATTTTTGGCCACTTAGTGTTTGTAGGCAACAATTTTTTTTCCATTTATCTTTGTGTTGTAATTATTCATGTGGCTTCCCACCGAATGTACGAGCAAGGGCAACAGAATACTTGAGAAAGTCTTTTGGTTAATCAAGTTGATTGGGTGATCAAGAGGATTCAGTGCACCACAAGTTTCTCAAGAGTCATCATATCAAAAGGTAAATTCACATGAACCCTTAGTCCGCATGTTTAGGGCTCTCTTATGTGAATTAATTTTATATATGCATGTAAACTCGTTATTTGGTGATTTACTATTTGATGTAAGTTGTTTAAATCATGCAATTAGTAATAGGACTTAAATTTGTATTTAGTGTGTTGGGATACAATCTGAGTTGTTTGGATTCGGATCCCAAAACCCTTAGATGAATTGCCTAAGTACAAAGTTTAGGATTGTATAGTTCAGGAATAGTTAGGTTTAGAGTAGACTTGTTTTATTCACATGTATTCAGTCCAGAGGGAACGAACTGAAGACTGAAGATTGGATGGAGACGTCCTGAAGATTCAAGTCAGGAAGGAGTCAATCCTGAAGGTCAAAGTTCACATTGAAGATCAATTCAAGACGACTGGCCTAAAGCTGAAACTTGAAGAACCTGAAGAATGTTCCTGAAGCTGAAGAGAAGTCAATCCTGAAGGAATACCACTGATGGTGTTTCTACTGAGTAGTCTAAGTATGCTCAAGACAGAACCCATCCAGTAAAGATGGACGAAACCTGAGTAATCAGGTTGAGTGTCTCTCATACTGACACTTGAAAATTCTGAGGAAAAGTTTACTGACGCATTGGTTACTTAACATTTATGCTAAGATTCTTTAGGACAAAAGGAATGTTGGACCTCCAAGAAAAGAAAACATTTAGATCTGAGTTTAAATGCATGGCACTGATAGTTTTAATGGTACGATGAAGGATTATGTCACATCAATAACAAGTTGTTTGAAAAACAGCCAGTGAGGTGTTGACACATATGTACGGAGGCTGATTAAGCATTTAATGCCCCCAGAACTGCATGCGGCGGCCAGAAGACTTTCCCCATTTGAATATGGTGAAAAGTAAACAAGTACATCCTAGGCTGCCACCTACCAAATATAGGAAGATTTGGTAGATCTCCTCCAACGGATCTATTTCAAATCGGCCTATAAATACATAAGACCTTGGACCCAAACAAGGTGACGGGAAATTTCAAAGCTTGAGATTAACCAAGATTACGGCGTTCAAAGCACACTCAAACAACACTCTGCATTCTTAAATTTTCCTAGTGTTGTAGTAGGAATCTGATTCTATATTTGCTTAGAAGTGATAACCTTACCTTTAGCATTGTTTAGATTGCATGGGTTATCACACCATAGTTGGAGAACCAAAAAACCAAACCCCTCAAAGTTTGTGAGTTGATTGGTGGGAAGGACTGAGACTTGTAAAACTACCCATGGGTTGATTTCCTAAGGAGAGGAAGGAGGCTGATCGTGTCCCTTGGCAACTATAAAATCAAGTATCCAATCCTCAGGAGAGGATTGCTCCTGTTTAATCAGGTCGTGGAAGTAGGAGTTGGTTATCTCCGAACCACGTAAAAAACCCCTTGTGTGTTGATTTATTTATCGCTCTGCATTCTTAAACTGATCATTTTTTAACTGAGCATTCAACATCACTTTACAATCAGGAGAAATCAATTCTTCTGATCCTGAACATGTCACCAACCTTAACAACTATTTTCTAAGCAATCAGTAAATTGTTTTCAGAACACTAAAATGAGTAGAAATTAATGGCTCACACGTCTGCACGTAACTCAGGCTCGTTGAGATAGCTATCCAACTGACTAGCTTCTGAGCGGTCAGTAGGTGAGTTATCTCCACTGGGTTTCCTTGAGCACAACACTCAGAACTCAGCTTCTTTGGTTTCTGACTGACTTGTCCCTGCTGCCCCTGAGACTATTAGTTCAGTGAGCACTTTCAGGATCGTCCTGACTGAGTTTTGTATGAGCATTTTCCTGAGAATTCAGAAAATCTGACATCAGTGTATTCCCCTCCCATACACTGATTATACTCATTTTGGGACCAACATAGTGTATAACATAAATAGATTTGAGCAACCCGAAATATTCCTAACAACAATTCTAGAGAATAAATAAATCTTTATGGATTATAAGAGTGCATATGAGTTGATGGATAGACATTGCACCCAAATTTATGATGTATTTGCGTTTACTATTGCTCAAAAAATTATCGAGCATGAGGATATAGAACTACAATCTATTGCAGAATATCAATAAAGAACGAATTGGCCTAAACGGAAAGAAACAATCCAAGCATAACTTCATTCTTCGATAAAAGAGACATGTATTTGGTCTGGTAGTGCTAGCCCCACCAAGTGTAAAGTCTATAGGACATAATTTGTCAGAAAACATAATGAGAAAAATGAGGTCTTGAGATATAAAGTTCGCCTTGTAGTGCAAGGTTTCTCACAACGCCCTGGAATTGTTTATGAGAAGACATACTCTCATGTTATGGACATTATAACGTTCCGCTTTTTAAATCATGTGACTCTAAACCACGGAGTGTGTTTACAATTAAATGAAATGCCCACTTAATGGATTGAAACTATGTAGACAAATGTGTTATACATGTCTAAGTGAATACTTGATTGGAAAATGTTACAAATTCCGAATCATAAAGAAGACAAGTTCCGAATTTGCAATATAGTCATTTATGTCGATGACATGAACATAATAGACACTCTTAATGAAATAAGAGATATCATGAGCTATTTGAAATCCGAATTTGAGATGAAAGATCTGGGAAAAACTCGATTTTCTCTAGGTATTGAACTGGAACATCGAGCTTAGGAAATACTTTATCCACCAGTCTGCATTTGTCCAAAAGATGCTCAGACGACTTAACATGGACAAAGTGCATCCTGTTAGCACTTCCATGATCGATCGAAGTTTGGATCTAAAGAAAGATTCATTCCATTAAAGGAAGATGACAAAGAGCTATTGGGAGCTAAAATTCCATTATTTAAGTGCAATAGGCGGATTATTCTATCTAGCTCAATGTACTCGAACAGATATTACTTTCTCAGTGAACGTGCTAGCTAGAATTAGTTCAGGACCAACGCAATGTCATTGGAATGATGTTGAGAATATATTTTGACACCTTAAAGGAACCATTAACATGGGCCTATTATTTCCTTACAGAGAAAAAAATGAGAACGCAAATGAAATTGTAATTCTTAAAGAAAATATTGAAACTACCTCCTACACTGATACACCAAATAATGTATTAGTTGGCTTTGCTGATGCTGGTTACCTCTATGGTCCACACAAAATGCGTTCTCAAACTGGTTATGTATTTACACTGAGAGATACATCCATATCTTGGAAATCAACTAAGCTAACACTTTTAGCTACCTCATCAAAACATTCAGAAATTATTATCTT
This sequence comes from Prunella vulgaris, assembly GCA_026898435.1. Lineage (NCBI taxonomy): Eukaryota > Viridiplantae > Streptophyta > Magnoliopsida > Lamiales > Lamiaceae > Prunella > Prunella vulgaris. The sequence continues at coordinate 50,162 of JAPKLY010000620.1, read as the reverse complement.
ACATGAAGCAGTTCGTGAATATATTTGGTTAAGGTCTGTTAACACACATATTCGAAGATGTAGTGGCATGAGGTCTACCACTAAAGAACCTATATGTATATATGAAAATAATGCTGCTTGTATTGAACAGATGAAGTTGGGCTACATCAAAGGTGATAATTCAAAGCACATATCACCGAAGTTTTTCTATAATAAACAACAAGATTTGATCAAGATTAAAGTGATTCAAGTAAGCTCCGAAGAAAATGCAACTGATCTATTTACAAAATTATTACCGAAGACCACTTTTGACAAGCACGTGAAAGAATTGGGATGCATAAACTTTCTGAACTCATTTGATAGATGTACATATCAATTGAAAGGTCTAGACTTCATATGAAGTCTCAACATAGATTTACCTTATTTTTTTATCGACACATAAAAAAATATTAAAAGAATATTACATTAGTGTGCCTTCAGTAAAAATAATTAATGGAGGAGGAAAAAACACAACTAAGACCAATTTTCCATCATAAATGCAATATAGACCAGCTTAAATTAAGTATTACAAAGAAGTTCGGATTAATTAAAATCACAATTATTTGCTACAACATTAACAATATAAAACATTGAAATCTTACCTAACCCTCTGTCTATGAAAAATTCACCATTAATGCGGGTAATGTGCTAATGTGTTATACCCACTAGGTAACCATTGAAACCCAACACACATTCGTACCAAAAAATTAATTGCCCATCCCACCCCACTCATCATTAAATTAAATATGTATCACATATTTCTCTCTCATAATTCCCTCATCTCTCTCTTCAAACCCTATCTTCTCTACATAACGAAGAAACAATTGTAGCATATTTTGGTTCGTGAGATAATTAAAGTGGAAGACGATGAAGGCAGGAGATGTAGGTGGTGGGGATTGGAGTGAAGGCGATGGGGGCAACGGTGACGAAGGAAGGAGTGGTGGTGGTGGTGGGGTGGGTTGAGGCAAAAGGTGGGTACGGTGGAGAGTAGGGCCTATTTTACGGTGAAATGGGTTGTTCAGTGGGGCACAGTCGAGTGATTCGAGCGACAAGCGACGCGCGACGACGTCGCAGGGAAAGGAAGAAAGAGGGAGTTTTTCTTCAGAGCATTGATTCAAAATCTGTTAACAGTGCCCAAGATTCAAGCAATTGTGGGAGGAGAAAGGAAGAGGAGGGCCGACTTTTTTTCCTTCAACTGGGGTTGATGTTTTTGTCCTATTGCTTGTTCCTTCAATATTTTTTTAAACTTTTGTCATCTCTGTTTATTAGTGTTGATTTATTTGCCCCATTGCTTTTTCTTTTATGCAATATATCAGATGGGGATGATGATGACTTTTGGAATCAAGACGATGACCTTCTTTCTGGAGAGACATGACTTTGAGGATGGTGAACTATTGGATAAGGATGAGGCTGACATACCAGTTGAGAATACAATTAAATTTTCACTTCAAATTTATGGGTAGTGTCCAATTTCCTTTTTGTGTTTTTATTTTCAAAGAGTATACATTCATTATTATTAGAGGAAGAACATAATAAGGTTTGATGTACTGAACTTTACAGCTTCTATTTTTTATAGTCAATAAAACTATCATTGCCACCAATCTTTTCGTATAGTGATGTTGCATGGATCTGACTCATTGCTTCTTCTTCTTTTGTAGGTTTTTTGGAGTTCAAATATTATCGGGTGATTTACCTTGCTAGCAATGGTATGTTCCTGGTCCCTTGAGTGATTTAAATTTTATCTCAACCTATTCGTATTCAGTTATGTGTATTTTGTTGGCAATGTCTCAGAATGCTATAAGCGTTTATTCATCTTTAGAAATATTTGGCTAGATGAATTCTTCTGACTTTACTTTAAGGTAGGTTCCATATAGAACCTTGTATATTTATCTGAATTGGCGAGGAGCTAAAAATAGAACACACTAAATCCAGTGCCTGGTGGAATTTGATAATCACGTAGATTCATTCTTTTGAAAAATTAGTGTAGTATTTCAGGTGGCTGGGTCATGCACCTATTTATGGGTTCTATTTAGTACTCCCTCCGTCCCAGGGGTATTTGCACCCCTGGGATGGCACACGGTTTAAGAAAAATGTATTTTTTTTAAATAAAGTAGTGGTATATGGGTAAATGTGTAGAAAGTTTTGTGAGTGTGCACGCAAATCGATGTTTTCCTTTTAAGTAGTGTGCAAATTGATTTGGGACAACCTAAAATAGAAAGTGTGCAAATTGGTTAGGGACGGAGGGAGTAATATAAATCTATCATACTAACAGTGAGTTGATTTTTAACTCTCCGTAGTGCTTTGAATTGTCATTGGGCATGTGGTGGTTAGTTATGCCAGAAATATGCAAGAGATGTTTGTCAGCTTGTGACTTTAGAATACCTTGATGCTTTGTTTTACATTTATCACACTATCGATCAATTCATGTTTCATATTGTTTTGTTGCTAGTAGTATGTTTGTTTATGACCTAGCTTAGCATCGCATACTTCAAGAAACATGTTATGGTTGCATCTGATAAAATCATTACTACCTCAACTAGGATACTAAGTATGTGAGGTACACATCAGAGAAAGTGGAGGTTTTGGAGAGGATTTGTGTGGAATGCATAAGCCCACTTCAACTAGGAGACACCAACTTATGAGCATTCGCCTCTTGCTAACATTGAGCCAAAACATATCCAAGTTTGATTTCAGAACTACACGTATCTATATGTTCAAAGGTTATCTATCTACATAGTTGAGTCGAATGAGTTTTGTGGGCCCTTCTATTTCTCCTTTTCTTTCTTGTAAAATTAGTTTCTTTTTGTTGCTTTCTGACTGTAATAGTGCCTATTTCATGTTTGATACAATCCTTCAATGCGTAGTTCAGACACTTGTTATTTAGATTTGGTATACATGAACAATCACTGTTTCCGCCGCACACATCTTTAACGATCACCGGTGCCCGTTATTTTCTGTTTAACAATATTTTTAGCATTTGCATACTCTAGGAATTTTGAAGTTCTGGCATAAACAACCAAACTGTGTCAGTGTTGCAACTATCTATCATGATCCTCTTCACATACGAACACAAAATAAATGAGGACAAATGAGATATAGACAAAACAAAGCTCTAGAATATATAGCTTTTATTTTTACTAAATTGTTATACAAAGCCAAATGGAATACAGAACAAAATTCTTTAAAGCCACAATTGAATTTGTATTTTCAAATATGGAGTATTCTGTGAGGAATGTAAAATTTAGTTGTGGGAGCTTTATATTTGATGGTAAGTTGAGCAATTACCTCTTGCTGCAAAAGCAAAATGTGAATTTTTTTTGTTGCATTTTCATTATTGTTTTTTCGTTCAATAATAGATTAGGATCACTAAAAATCTCAAATTGTGTATCCTCATTGACTATCGAAGTTTGCTAGTTTCATTTGGTTTGCAAACATTATCTCAATAAAGTAATCTAACTCAACCTTTTTACTTTCCCTGCATAATCAGGCCAGAGAAATGTTAAGTGCCTGGAAATGACATGTTGTTTTCACTCCAGAAGGTTATCTGGAATTGCTAGTGGAGAAAGAGGAGTGGTGAGTCAACGACTTAGAATTTTTGTCTAGTCTCAGGTCGGCGGCCAACGTGATACAAGAATTATTGGTTTGAATGAATTATAGTCAAGAGGCACAAATAAGTGTTATAATTCATTTCCACAACTCAATTCTTTTTTTTTTTTTTTGCATTACCATTGTATTTAATGGATTACTGTGATGGAATCTTCAGTTCTATAATATTTTTTATTCTTCTATGCTCGGTTATACTACGAATATTGTTATATTAGTTTCTGATTAGTGTGTTATACTGTTGATATATCTGATACGTTATACTATTGATGTTCATTTATTTATTAATTAATTAATTGGTGTGTTATACTATTGATGTATTTAGGCTGTTCAGTTATACTATAGTTTTTACGATTATCCTCTAATTAAAATCACAATCATATTGTAAGGTTACTGTAGCACATTTTAAGAATGTAATACTATTACTTTTCGTTTATACTATAATGGTTTAGGTTATACTATACTATAAGATTATTTATACTATTGACATTCAATTATACTTTAGTGTTCTCGATTATACTATAATATATTCGTTTATACCGTACTGTATATTAATTTTGCTATTATTAGTCTATTTAATATAAGATGTTACCATGATATCCATATATATGTAAACTATTACATATGTTTAATTTTTTTCTGGATTGTTAATATAAAGTTTTACCCCTATCACCATGGTATAATACTCATGCATGTAGTATAATAAACTATGTTATAATCTGCTTACGTTGTAAACTCAATACTATTGTTCTAACGCAAATGTTATTCTATAATTCAAATGGTTCAGACTTTACATTAGCTCATTCATACTACATGGTTATTAAACACACATGCACTGCCTTACTCCCCCACCCGTAATATACATTTACAAGCAGACACTACAGTTTAATCACCATGCATGTAGTATAATAACTATGTACATAGTATAATAAACATGCATGTTGTATAATAAACTATTCTACAAATCATGTAAGGAGAAAAAAGAATGGGCCACCAATGAATGGGATAAGTCTGCAATATTCAACGAAATAATGGGATAAATCTGCACATATTCGTGGGCCACCACTGAATTGATTGCCTACACATTTTTGTGGGCCACCACTGAATTAATATACATAAACTATTCAAGTAAAGCGAATTGATTGCCTACACATTTTTGTGGGCCACCACTGAATGGGATAAATCTGCAATATGTATAATTTGTATCAAAATACTTGGCTCCATCATTATTTTAGTCTTCAAGTGAAGTTCTGCTCACTTACCTATAATCTGTATTAGTTTCATTAGGAACTGGGCCATCTAAATTAAATCTTTCTGGAATAAACTCATCTGCCTTTTCCCATACCTTAAATTACACAAGAAGAAAATTGGTAACGAAATAATGGTCTACGAATAGCCTTCTTTTTTTCTCCTTGTTACAGCATGCCTTTGCAGAGCGATAAACATTGTAGACTGAGATCATGATATCTTGACCAACATCAACCTTATAGTTTCCTAGTAGTATATCAACAACTAGTGCTTTTCTCAGTAGGACCTAATGAATTTATTATATACCAGGAAAGTGACCATCAGATCAAGAATGATCATTAATTAGACAGAAAGAATGAGCGTACAGGTGGATGAGGATATAGACGCATGGACTCCATAATGCAAAGTGTTACGAACTCCATAATACCGTAAACTTCACCCCCTTTAGAGCAAATTCTGGACTCGTCTCTAGTTATAATCGATGAAAATGTTGCACCATAAGTAGTATGACTTAGAGCAAACCCTCTTTCAGAGCTGGAAGCTTTGCAGTCTCAATGGCTTCCTCACTTGAAACCTGGAAAATGTATGAGGTAAAAAACTCTCAATAACAAACATATTGCACCTAAACTTAAAGCTTCAACAAGAATGAAAACCAGATTATTGAAGAAATTTCAATCGAAACCCCCCGAAGCCAAACCCCCAGAAATTGAAACCTCATAAACTCACATACCTTCTACCTTCCACCACAGAACAGGTTCATGGCGACGAAAGCTTCCACCGCAGAACAGGCCCATGATGAAGAAGGCTTCCACACCAGAAGTAAAAACAAAGACAAATTAAAAAAAATAAAATAGAAATCCAGGCCAATAATCCTACCCAGTTGTCGTTCCCTTTGCGTGAGCAGAAATGGCGTTTGCCGTCCCCGGCACCTTCGTCAAAACCCCCACACCATCGTCCAAGCCCCCTTGCATTCGCACTCTCCCTCGTCGTTCACACTCCTCCACGTCCTTCCCCTTTCCGCTGCCCGCCGTCGCGGCACTAAGCGAGCCCCGACGTTGAAGCCTTGAGTGGCCCATCACCGTCGCGTTCCTGAATGACCCATCACTGTCGCAGCCCTGAGAGACCCCTGTCGTCTGCTCTTTGAAATCCTAAAATTAATTTTAAAATTTGAATTGAAATTATGAGAGAGATGGGGAGTGAGAGAGATATATAAGAGTATATATATATATATATACACAAAATATGGCCACAGCCCTCTGCATTTCGCCGGCCAATCGTCGAAAAATTTAGGTTTGAAGAGAAATAATTCATAGAAGAGAGATGTTCTGAAGAGAGAGATTGCTTCAAATTTAAATTAAAGTTAAAAGGGAGTGGGTGAGTGGGTGGGTTCGTAGGCTGCTCATAGGTTTATAACCTACGTAGGAAAGGTGGGTACTTTTTCTAACTTTATTTAACTTTCTAATCTGTCCCTCTTTGTAATACAAAAAGTAAGTTGATCTTACCTTTAATTTAGTTTTTAAAAGTGGTGTTATATGTGGTTCCCCCAATGGAGGAGTAATTCGATATTCTATTATTATGTAAATCCTAACTTCTAACATATATATATATATATATATATATATATATATATATA
>JAPKLY010000620.1:30651-43560 GCA_026898435.1 Prunella vulgaris | reverse complement strand
TCAATAAGAATTTTCTAGACTTGTATAATCCAATCGTACTGTTAAACAAAAACAAAAAAAATTACACTAATACTGGGAGATAGGCTTGTCAACGGGGCGGGGACGGGGGGCCAATCTCCATCCCCACGGTCGCGGGGATTCCCCGTCCCCGTGAACTTCACGGGGAAAAAATCTCACCCCATCCCCACCCCGTCGGGAAACCCGTTCCCCGCGATTTTTTTTTAATTTTAAATAATTTATATTTAACAAGTATAATTAATTTTTTAAATAAATAAAAATTAAAAATATTATTAAAATTTAAAGTGCATAAAATACATTAATTTGATATATTATACATTATATATACATGAATGATTAATTAATTATATATATAAATGTATATTATAAATATGTATATATTATGCGGGGCCCTGTGAGGAACTGGACGGGGAATACAATCCCTATTTCCACCCAGTCCCTGCTTACGGAGAAATTTTTTTTTCCATCCCATCTCCATTTCTTTCAGGAATTCCCGCCCGTTCGGGGCGAATTTCCATGGGGTCGGGATTCCTGCCCCGTTGCCTTGCCAAGCCTACTGGGAGAGTGTTAGGTTTCAATCCAATTATTGGATTTAGATAATGCCGAAAATTAATTGGATTTGTACCACCAAAACCAAGCAACCACTCATATTTCATATTTAATATTAGAATGTAATAAAGTCATAGAGACAAATACGTGACCTCCATATCCGTCTCTGCTTTTCACACATTTCCCTTCTCTCTCCTCCCCTCTCTCTCTCTCTCAACTGCGTTGAGGTTTTCGTGAATGTGGCCTCTGCGTTAATTATTCTACTTTGGAGGGGAAATCTGCTTCTCAATTTCGCGGAATTGAATGGAATTGTTTTCCAATCCTTGACCTCACATATTCTTTTCTTTCTGGGACATTTCTCTACCTTTACCGAGGTAAATGTTTGATTTACGAAATTGTGATGACGAGAGCCCTTTTCACGATCGGATCGTGTATGTTCACTTTCTGGTTGTGAAATGGTGGTGTTTGTTGAACAACTGTGGTTGATTTCATGATTCAGTATCTGTTTATCAAATTTTTATCAGGAATTTCAGTTTCATTTCTAATTTATTAGTAACTGATATCGGAAACCTTCAATTACCCTGTTTCCCTATTTTGATTATATCCAAATACCGAGGAATATATCCCACATTTGTGTGTTCTCTATGATTCGTTTCATTTTATTTCAGAGGTATTGTTATGCGTTTTTCCCCTAAAAGTATGAACGTAATTAGCTTGCTTCGTGTTGTTGTTGTTTAAGGCTCCGAGAATGGATGAGACCAAGAAGGCAGATTGCCATATGTCATCAGCTGCGGCTTTTGTAGAGGGAGGGATACAGGAGTCCTGTGATGATTCTTGTAGCATATGCCTTGAGGGGTTTTCTGATAGTGATCCTTCCACGGTGAAGTGAAAATAGTCTTTCGTTTGAACAATTATTTTTGGATTAGTTTTTTGTGCTATCCCTCACTGATAGGGAACCATTTGTCTTGTAGATGACAAGCTGCAAGCATGATTTTCACCTTCAATGCATTCTTGAATGGTATGTGTATGTGCATTTGAGTTTTTCGATTATGGTTTTCCTGATACATTTCTGTGAATTATAGGCGTTGGTTTTTATGTTACTTTGAACACTAGTTAAGCACATATTTGACTCGGGTATAGTGTGAAGGGAAGAAGTTTATGTCTTATTAATTTTCAAATGTAAGAAAACCATTTGTATTTTGCTTCACATGGTAGAGTTTGTCACAGAGAGGACTTGACATTTATAAGCAGGAATTTATGTATTTTTGTGTGAACAATCAAGTAACCTTGCCAGGAGTTTGGTGACGAATGCATAGAGTGGTTGATTGTGAAGAGATTGAGAGATCCTGAAGAAATTTCCTTTTCCAAATTAGGGACCTTGGACAAATGTGATATAGGCTTTCTATTCATCCTATTGCGTTCAGTTGATTATTAATTATAAGTTGTTCTTTGGGCCTCATATTGTTGAGCAATCTACAAATCTTTTTTTGGGTTGGTTGGTTGTGCCATCAACATGATGTGATGGTTAATATGTTGCCCACACCCACTGTTGGTTGAATGAAAAACTAATTTTTTGGATAACATGAGCAAATTATCTGGTCTGGATGGATTCCAAAATCTGTAAAACTGATTCAGTTTGAAGTTGCATTGCCTGAAAACAGAGAGATAGGACAATGAGTGCACAGGGTGGGGTTCGGTGGGGATGTTTTATTGAGAAGTTTGTCTTGTTTCTCAAATCATTTATAGCCTGAGACTTTGTTACTAGAAAGGCTGCTGGAATTCATTGATGGTCTTTAAACAATTGTTAGCTACTATTCAAATCATTATGTATCTTAAGTCTTTAACTTCAGTTTGCTTAGCCACTTTAAGCCTAATGATAATATTACAAAGAGTCAAAGTCTGCGAAAGGCAATTTTGTGACCTTGCAATCAAATAAATTCATCTGTGAGTATGAAGACATTTGTTTACTAGGGTTATTAATTAGCATGGGAAATTTTGGATGTAGTCGTTTAGGAAATTTTGGGAAAGAAACTTATCCTTCAATGTATGCGGCAGGTGCCAAAGAAGCTCAAACTGTCCAATGTGTTGGCAAAATATCAGTCTGAAAGATCCTGCAAGGTTTCTCTCTAATCTGTTACTTATTTTAGCCCGTTTCATAATTTTGTTTCTTATATATGTGGTGATCAAATTTATGTTTTAATACAATTGCAGCCAAGAATTGCTTGAGGCTGTAGAACATGAGAGAAGTTTCAGGCTCACCCCGTCGAGGAATGCAACAATATTTCGACATCCTACCCTTGGGGATTTCGAATTGCAACATGTATGTTGCCTATATTTTCTTGCTAACTTACAATTGTGTCATCTAATTTGGTTAATATCATTTTTGGTCACTAAAGTTTACTCTTTTCCAGTTTTGGTCCCCTCTTTCACTCACTATCAAATTTGGTCCCACCGTTATAGTTGACTGTATGTTGAATGACGATTGAGCGGTGCTAAATGTATTTATTTAAAACTTTTAGACTTAATAATTATAAAAAAATTAAAATAACTTTTAAATATTACATTTAGCACCCTTAAATAATTGATTCCGTCAGTCAACAGACGGTCAATTAATGGTGGGACCAAATGTGGGGGTAAAAGCGTACTTTCAGGACCAAACTTGATAGTGATTGAAAGATGGGGGGACCAAAATTGGAAAAGGAGAACTTTAGGGACAAAAAATGATGTCATCTCCATCTAATTTCTCCACTCTCTTATGTTCTGATGTGTCTCATGAGTCCTGTCACCATATGCAGTTGCCAGTGGGCATGGATAGTGCTGAACTTGAGGAACGAATTATCCAACATTTGGCTGCTGCTGCTGCGATGGGAAGAACTCACCGAGTTACTCGGAGGGAAGGCTCAAGGAGTCGTTCATCTGCACATGCCCGTCCACAGTATGTGGTGTTTTCAGCCCATTCTCCTGAGTCTTCCATTGGTGCTGGTGAAGAAGAAAACGAGCCAGCTTATGCAATTGAAAATAATATAGGCACACATAATATGCCATCTGTTCAGAGCAATCATATATCAGCTTCATCACCCAGAGCTTCAGTAACACCAGCTTCTAGCCGTGGCCTCGTGAATGATAACAGGTGGTTCTGCTTTCATGCATTTTGCACTTTCATTTGTTTATATATTTTGCTGATTTTCTAATGAATTTTAGAACTCTTGGCTGATATTGATTTTGTCCATTTGCAGAAACAACATGAATGAGTCTTCCTCTCCACGTCAAGACAGAGCAGGGCCATCTGAGTTTCAGTCTTTCCCGGACACCTGGAGATCTCGATTCAGTTCTATGTCAATGAAGTATGAGTTCGTTTTATAATATACTACTCCCTTCATTCAACTTTAACTGTTGCTTTTGGTTGTGCACATTGATTAAGAAAGTCATTAAATACTAAAAATAGTTATTTGTATAGAATGACCAACATACCCGCTCCAGGTCATTAATGAATCATTTATCCTACCTAAAAATGAACTTATCACAAAAAATAAGAAAATGACAAAGCTGGTACTTTGAAAAATATATTTAATCTCTTGGAAACAAAAAAAGGTGGATATTTTGGAACAATTTTTTTCTCTAAAGAGACAGTTAAAGTTGGACCCAATTCCTTATTTTTCTTGTGCATAGTTTATTGTTATTATGCTTCTAAATTTCTGAATGTCCTCATTTTAATTATGTTTAAGATACAAAGAAACAATTGCAAAGAGTACAAAAGAATTGAAGGAGAAGCTGTTTTCTCGTAGCTCTTCCATGGCAGATATTGGTTCTGAAGTTAGGAGGGAGGTAAATGCGGGAATTGCTACTGTATCTCGCATGATGGAACGCCTTGAAAGTAGAGATAACAGTAGAGCTGGAACAAGCAATAACAGTATGGATACTCCCGATGATGTGCCAGCTTCTTCTGCTGCAAGTTCAATTTCAAGTTGAGTGATATAGACACTAGAAGGGCACCCTTCCTCAGCATTTCATCTTTGAAGGTGAGTTGTTGAGTTGTTTAATAAACGCATTGGTCTTTTGAATTTTTATGTCTATTTACCTCCTCTTTTATCTTCATATTCATTCTTGCTTTGCCTCTTTTCTCTGTCATTTCTATTGAACGCCGTTTTTTTTTTTTTTTTTTTATTATTTTTTTAATTCACCAAGCTTGGCTTCCCCTTTTTGACTTGCTTCATGTAACTTCACATATCTAATTTTTGTTCACATACTCTTATAGCTAGTTTTGACCTTCAATTCTTTGCATGAGAAAGTTTCAGTTAACCCTTCTTCTTGAGTAAAGATAGTGATTCTTGAACCATATGAACGACAAGATTTTAAAATTTGGAATTGAAAGAGCAAGTAGGGTGGCATAAGTGCACAAGGCATTAGTTGGACTTAAATTATTTAGAAGCATACTTTTTAACCTATTTAGGGGAAATATATTACATAAGAGTAATACTTGGGTGCACTAGTTGCACCACCATTGAACGAGTGCACTACTAATAATGTTAAATGTAAAAAAAAAAAAAAGTTAATACTGATCAACCAATATCTTTTAGTAAAACAACCAATGTTTAGTGCACTTTAATTGTACGGTGCAATTGGTGCATAGAAGTATTTGTTTTTACATGAATAACTACTCATTTGGTTGGGTTATATATTCTTGATTCATGTTTGAGTGGTTTTGCCAGGCTTTAAGGTTTGAATTCTTTGCTGTGAAATAGAGAGATTTTGATGCTAAATCCCCTTTGAAATGGACTAGTAGGATAAAAAAGAAAACCTTACATTGTCTGTAAATTTTCCCTTCCCAGAATAATTAAAACAATATCCACTTTTGGGAAACTATCCCATGTCTACTGGTGGACACAAATATATATGCCCAACCGTGACTGTGATAATGACATATAAGAAAAGGTCCACCATTATGTTAATTGATTGCTTAAATTTGCTTTTGTGTCATTACCACATACGCGGTGAGCATACAAGTTTGTGCCCACCGATGGACATGTGATCAATTTTGCCACTTTTGGTGGTTCCCCGAAAAATAAAAAGAATTATTATTCTCAGGTGATGGAACTTTCTTTATAAACCTTAATAAGTTGAAAAGGTCGACCTGATATGTCTTTGAATGATGGCCATTTCTGCAGAGTTTAGTCTATTGTTTTCCTTTTCTTCGTTGTCTCTAAGCAAGTGAAACTATTTACATTTCCTAGAGATGCTGTAAATATAATCGTCCTCCGGACTCATGCAATCGTTATATCCGCACCACCATCTAACTTTTCCTTAAAACCACATTCAAAATAAACTTATATAACATATAAGAGCTTTAAGATCATTTAAATAACCATTTTTCATGAAAGGTATTATTAGAGCTGTCAAAACGGGCCAGCGGGGCGGGGCGGGCTGAAAATATGGCGGGCCGCAAAAACCCCAACCCAACCCATTTAATGGCGGGTTGCGGGCTTTGGCGGGCCATTTCTATTTTTTTTAAATTTTTTTTTACTATAATTTCAACTAAAATCATCATATAAAATCACATAAATAATTTATAATACAAGGGTGATTTACATATAGGTTCAAAAAAGTCACTCTATTTACAAATTGGTTCACAATATTTGCACAGGAGCACATTTTTTTCTGCACAGAACTAATTTGTAATTAATGTCAATTTTGTGAACCATTTTGTAATTTTCCCATAATATAAATCTCACAACGAGAGCCACAATTCACATAAAGTAAAGTTCATCAAACATAATATAAAAAAATTAAAGTTAAAAAATTTAATATAAAAAATTTAAAGTTTAATATAAAAAATTTGAGTCAAGGGCGTGTTTTGTTCTTTTAGAACCTGGGTAGAAGGAAAATTTAATATAAAAAATTTAAAGTTAAAAAATAATTAAAAAATATCATATATTACACATATACATAACATATATTATATATAAGTATAACAAATATATATTGACGGGCTGGCCCGACCTAACTCGCAGCCCGCCCCGCCAACCCGCCATCCAAACGGGCTGGCCCGTCTAGGCCCGCTTCCAAGCGGGCTAAGAAATTCTTGACCCAACCCTCTTATTATTATTGCTGGGCGGGTTGATCCAACCCATTTTGACGGCTCTAGGTATTATTAAGCAGCCATAGACGGTATTTACCCATTGTGAACATAGGTGAGTTCTTAATTGTTTCACAACGAAGGAGTTACAAAGTATCCGGCCTTTGAGGTATATATGATTCATCATCATAAACAACTGATTTATTTCAGGTACATGAATATGATTCTCTTCTCCAAATATGACATGCTGAGGACCAGCTCTTCTGTTAAAGTAATGCTAAAGAGGCCTTAGTTGCTCTTCTATCCCGTAAACGGAGAAGGTAAAACACCTTTAATGGAAGAAGAAAGTTGGAAATTTTGTGTATTTTTATCTCCCTGTAAATGCTGTCATGAAACTTGCACTCGAACTCGACTTTGGCAGAGATAGAATACGATCGATGTTTTCCTTTTCTTTCTCCATTTCAGTTGATGCATAAAACTTGCAACTTTCAAGCATTGCTTGCTAAACATGATATTAGTAACTGTTCCCCAGTTTGCATTTCATTCTTGTTTATCTATTATTTGATGATGCTAGATAGTTTATGTCTGCCCATCCCTTTAAATACCCCCTTATTATAGTGACTGAAAAAATATGAGATTTTTTAATTACAATTTTTTGCAATCCGGGCAACAATTAATTTTTTAGTAGGTGTCATGTAAATTTTGTTCATGGTATGAAACTGATACTCCCTCCGCCTTGGGTTTTTTTTCCAAAAGATTTGGGCACACGAATTAAGAAAAAAGTAGAATATGTGAGTGTAAAGTTAATTATTCCCTCCGTCCCAAAGATATTTTCACCTTTGGGATGACACAATTTTTAAGAGAAGTAGAATGTTGTGTAAAGTTATATTATTAAAATAATGAGATTAGTTGGATTGTGAGGATAAAATTAAAATAATAATTTTCATCTATAGGGTGTGAAAACAATTTTGGGACGGACGGAAATGGAAAGTCTGAAAACAATTATGGGACGGAGAGAGTAATAAAATATAAAAAGTGTATTTTATTGACTTTTGTGAGTGTAAATTATTTCCTTTTTAAGGTAGAAAAAAAGAGTTGGGACGTCCCAAAATGAAAAAAATAGTATAAAAGAATTGGTACTGAGGGAGTATATTACATGCATTTATCGATAGCATTCATTGTCACACTATCAAATGTTAGATATCTGTTAATAAATCTAATGGTTTTGGTTTGTACATACAATAGTATAAGTTTCATATTACAATAGTATAAATTTCATATTATGAAGTTGATTCATCTATGTTGCATTTATTTTGAATTTGAATTTTTGGCAAAAAAATTATAATGGAAGCTGTGGTTTATGTATCTAACCTTGGATTTTGATTTAAAAAATCACTAATATCTAACCCAACAAAATATGGTTTTGGCAACGATTTTAAATCAAATTCGGTCAAGTCAATTTCGATTCGGCTCATGTCTATTGTTTTCTTTGTTGCTTTACCTTGTGATAGAATTACTTTTGTTTGATAATTTTATTTACCTGGTTTGAGAGTGTTAATAAGGGTGATATTGTATAATGCAATACTCAAAAATCAATGTTTCAAAGTGCAACACTTTGTGGGTTCCCTTTATACTTACTATCATGTTGTAGACCATTTTCCCATGCAACAAGTAGTTTAGATATAGATTTATAGCTGAAAATATCAAATCACACTAAATATCTTTACACCTCTGTAATTTATAACCAAATTCAAAAATTGAAATCTTTCTCTACATTATAAGGGCTGAGCATTTGTTTCCAAAAATTGAAATCGTTCATTTACACCTCTTAGTCCGTCAAAATCAATCGCCGGAATCAATGGCGAAACACCCACTGCATCAAGTCCGTCGCCTAGATCTGAATCGTCACCAATTCTCACCACCGTCGCACAATCGACGCTCCACAGCAGCTGCTAATACCAATCGCGCCGGAATCCTCTCCTCTGCATCTCTGTCCTCGTCGCGATTGAAGCCTCCTTTTTCATCGATCGACAATTTCGCCGAAAATCACGGTAACAGCCGCTGGACTCAACACCAAACAACCTTCTCTGTTCTATCGCCGTAAATCGAAGAACACATACCTTTCAACTCCTTTGTTCTCACCTGCACCCATCGCTGTTTTGCTATAGGTGATGAGATAAGGTTGTGAAATAAATTTTGCTGGGTTTGGGTTTGTGAGATAAGGTTTGGGTTTTGCTGTAGGTGATGAGATAAGGTTTAGATTTTGCTGGATTTGTGAGTTTTGCTGGGTTTGTGAGATAAGGTTTGTGAGTTTTGCTATTTTTCATCCCTGGAATTCTTACTGGAAGTCAAGATTATATATATATATATATATATATACACATGTGTATATATAATTTCTTTTTTTTGCTTTAAGTTTTGGTGACGATGTTCACGAAAACTCACCGGAATATTATTTTGGGATTTGAAATTTGTATAGAATATTAATTTGGGATTTTTTTTGTTTATTTTTTAGATTTGTTCGGATTGGAATTTTGATTTGTTCATATTCTTAAACTTTAAATATATTGGGTGATATTTGAATTACTTTTGTGTTAAAAATGAGTGACACTCATTCTAAGATTTTTGTGCTAAAATTCTAGAAATTTTTTATTTTTTGCATATTCAAAATTTTGAATTATATTCCGAATTTTGTGTCTGATATTTATTGCAAACTAATAATAGTATTCACATTTTTGAAAAAAAATTCTGGTAATGCAAACTTCCAAAATAAATTTAAAAAATAAATTTTTTGAAATTTGAGTACGAATATTCATAATTTTGAAAATCAGGTTTGAATATTCAAGAGCAAATTCGTAGTATTCACAAATTTACGCGTTGTATTCACAATTTTGAAAATTCAACAATTTTGAAATTCATAAAAAAATTCAAATTAGCAGTATTCACAATTTTGAAATTCAACAATTTTAGTATGCAACAGTTATTCAACAACAAATTAGTAGTATTCGCAATTTTGAATTTCGAATATGAATATTCAACAAGAATTTAGTAGTATTCACAATTTTTTTCGGTGTATTTTTTTGTATTAAAAAACAAATTAGAAGTATTCGATATTTAAAATTTGTAGGATCCGAATATAAGTATATGAAAATGAATTAAAATCTGAATTAATCGGAATATATGTATATGAATATTAAATAAAATAAAAAAATTCAAAATTAAAAAAAAAGAAGAAGTGAAGAATAACCGAAAAAGAGGAGTGCGTAGAAAGAAAGAAAGAATAGAAAGAGGGAGTATTAAACAAAATAAAAAAATCAAAATTAAAAAAAAAGTGATGAATAACTGAAAAGAGGCGTGTCCAATGAATTTTGCAGGATCCGATATATAAGTATATGAAAAAAAATTGAAATCTGAATATTTTTTTAAGCATGATAAAATAAAATTTGAATATTTAAATAAATTTACAAATAAATAAATAAATATGACTAATTCAAATTAAAATTAAAGATACATATATTTACAGAGCAGTCAAATTTAAAGGAGATCTCAATGGTCTTGACAGAGTCACATGCCTATAAAATAGGAGAGGGGGCGTGAAAATACTTTCATAAATCTGAATAAAAAAAAATATTTTATTATTAATTATCATACTTTATTATTATTATTTTAATTTCGATTGTCAAATATCCAAATCAAAAACTAAAACAGAAAAAATAAGAGAATTTCAAATTTGTATGGTAGCGTTAAATTTGACTTAGTAAATTAATAATTTTTTACCATTAAAAAAACTGAATTAATCTGAATATGTGTATAAGAATAAAAATCTGAATTAATATGAATATATGCATATGAATATTAAATAAAAATCTCCACGGATTTTTTTTTTTGAAATAATCTGAATAATTGAAAACAACAAACTTACGAAAAAAATTCTGTTCCTGAATAATTGAAAATCATTTCAAAATAAACTATGAAAAAAGAAGAAAAGAAAGGAAAGAGAGTGTGAAAAAGTAGAAAAAATAGGAGAAATGAGAGAGAAACGTATGAGAAAGAAGAAAAGAGAGGAGAGAGGAGATAGAGTGTGAAAAAGTAGAAAAAAGTGGAGAGTGGAGAGTGGAGAGTGGAGAGAGAAAAATTTTGAAGAGTTCATGGCACGAAAATTGAGAAATAATATTTATTTAATTGAGAAAGTATTGTGTTTGGAAATATGTAATTTTGAGTGTTGCACTATGAAATAAGACCCTTACAAGTGTTGCATCTTGCAATTATTCCTAATTTTTATAATACCTTTTCCAAAAAGAGCAACACTTGTGTACAAATTTCTACTGTAAAAATATTCATTTTTGAAAAATTCGCGGATCTAAACCGGGTCGGGTCAGATTTGGACATTTTTTTCCAAAATTCGCGCAACTTGTAGTTCCAGGTTTTTTCGCTCCCAGGTATGTTACAATTTGGGGAAAGACGTGTTACAATTAGGCAAAATCTGTGTTACTAATTCTTAAAAAAATAATTTTTTGTACTTTTCAAGTAACTATAAAGAAAATATGTATTTCTGCAAGTATAAATATGTGTTACTTAATTTATTTTTTATTCTCTTTGTGGATTTATGTTAATAATATGTTTTTTCGCTCCCAGGTATGTTACAATTTGGGCAAAGGCGTGTTACAATTAGGCAAAATCTGTGTTACTAATTCTTAAAAAAATAATTTTTTATACTTTTCAAGTAACTATAAAGAAAATATGTATTTCTGCAAGTATAAATATGTGTTACTTAATTTATTTTTTATTTTCTTTGTTGATTTATGTTAATAATATGTTATTCATGTACTTAATACATCATTTAATACCTTATATATGTTATATTAAATATAATATATATTTTTATAAGGATAAATAAATGTTTGTGCATACAGTAACACACATTTGATCTTGCAGTAACACATATTTACTATAATTGTAACACACATTTGCAGTAACACACATTTACTCTAATTGTAACACACATTTACTCTAGATGTAACACACATTTGCAGTAACACAAATTTACTCCAAGTGTAACATAAATTTGCAGTAATACATATTTACTCTAATTGTAAAACATATTTGTTCCTCAATTTGTGTTATTATATGAGCATATATGTGTTACTATAGGATAAAATATATTTTTATTAAGAATAAATATGTGTTACACATACAATGTAACATATACATGTGTTACATTGCATGAAAAATATTTACTTCTACAAAAATAAATGAATATGTGTAGAAAACAACATTTAATCTGGTTGTAACACACGTTTTGCCTTAAAGTAACATGCATTTGCCCCAATTGTAACATACCTAGGAGCGAAAATCACAAGCTAAGCGAATTTTGGAAAAAAAAATACTCAAATTCGATCCGACCCGGTTTAGACCCGCGAATTTTAAAAAATGGATATTTCTACGGATCTTAGATCCGTAGAAATTTGTATATAAGTGTTTGTCTTCCAAAAAACTCAATTTGATATTGTAATTGTACTTTTTAATGATAATAATTAAAGGGTGATTTAAATATAGGTTTAAAAAGTCACTATATTTACAAATATGTTCATAATATTTGCACATAAGCACATTTTTTTTGTGCACAACACCTATTTGTAAATATAGTAATTTTTTTGAACTTATATGTAAATCACCCATAATTAAATTATATCTTTACGAGTAAGTTTTGTGTGAGTTGTATCATGAAATTAGATCAATATAAATGTGTTATTTATTAATTAAAAAAATATTACTTTTAAAAAATGATAACGTTAAAAGTGAGAATATTTTTATTAAGAGTGATTATTACTTTTCTTAAAAATATAATTTTTTAAAATAATATTATTTTTATTAATAAATGATACTCAAAATATGAAATGATCTAATATAAGTATTTTTTTCAACTTTATATATTGAAGGGTAGAATATAACAAAATTGATTGACGGCCGATTTTAAAATGGATTTAAGGTATATATCTTAGTAGTTAGTAACTTAGTATATAAGCTAACAACCTAACGAACTAGTTAACAAACTAATTAATCTTTTAATACATTCTCTTTTATAATATTTGATTTAGCAATTGTTTTTTTTTTTTTTTTAAATGGACGCTGATCAACGATTTGTCAAAAATTTTAAGATCCATTTGAGTCAGGGTGGAGATCTAAGCGGGTCGAAATTTTTTTAATTCGATTTATAGGCGGTTGATAATTTTTTTAAGATTAATTAATATTAGCAACTTATATTAGCA
>JAPKLY010000620.1:0-25651 GCA_026898435.1 Prunella vulgaris | reverse complement strand
TTCGGGTATTACTAAAGAATTCTTCGGGTATTTATTATCTATTGTTTTATGTGATTTTTAACCGAAAATCCTATCATTTTGATTTGATTATCAAAATAGAATACGCCTGCATGCCTCTCCTAATGACAACAGTTAAATCATCCATTACTAATTATTACTAATACCCATGAATAAATATGAGGTATTTTTGTATAGAGTTGTTCTTGGGATATTGTGAATTGTTCTTGGGGTATCATAATTTGTTCTTGGGGTATTATAATTTATATGTATATTACATTATGAGATCCTCTAATATATTACATTAAACTTGTTGCAAAATAAATTATTTACTAAAAATGAGATAGTATGTTTTATATATATATATATATTTGCTTGTCAAAATCAAGTTTCAAGGTGTGCATACAAACAAACCACAAACATTAATAAATTCCTAAAAATTCAATATTATAACCTAATCAGATTAAGAATAAACTCCACTAGTCAATTAATTTGCTCCTATGACTAATTAATTAGCCATGCAAATAGATAATATATCAAGAGGTGTTCGTTCCAATCCAACCAATTTGAAAAAGGTAGTTACATCTTACAAGTAATTAAATAATAATAATAATATATATGTAAATTATTGTTAAATTATTTGTAGCAATTAATATGTCAATCTAAATTCCAAATTATGTGATAATAGGGTCCATCCCTCCAAGGAAAAAGCACTTAAATTATATGGGTATTGCTAAAACATTCTTTGGGTATTTATTATCTATTGTTCGGGTATTACTAAAGAGTTCTTCGGGTATTTATTATCTATTGTTTGGGTATTACTATAGAATTCTTCGGGTATTTATTATCTATTGTTCGGGTATTACTAAAGAATTCTTTGGGTATTTATTATCTATTCTTCGGGTATTACTAAAGAATTCTTCGGGTATTTATTGTCTATTGTTTTATGTGATTTTTATATATAATAATGGAAAATTATTATATATATATATATATATATATATGATAAACCCATGTTAATTCAATAAAAAGAACGCTCATCTTCTGTCACTAGAAGAAATCAGCAACTCGACGATGCGCGTCTTTATTCCATGCCACACTGAATCTACAAATTGATACGACTTTTTTTGCCCTATTTTAAATTTTTTTGGTTAGTTTTCTCTTTGCGTAATATGCAGTTTGACATTGCTGAGTGAATGTAATGGAGAAGAATCACACTGCTCTCTCAAGAGTTGACAGTGAAACTAATTGAATATATTTACAACTTGATGAAGCAATATAATAATATTGTATAATAATATAATAATATATATAAACAATGCATAGATACTAAAGCATGTATTAATCCTGGAGCTTAATAATATATGTGTCCTCCATTAAATGGTTATTGTGTTATCCCCTAAATTCTGTGTACATCTACATATATACCCAAGGAACAAATATGGAATACCCAAAGAACAACAATTCAATACCCAAAGAACAACTCTTTAATACCCGAAGAACAACTTGCTATACTAAAAGACAAATCTTTGTAATACCCCAAGAACAACTTGTTATACCCAAAAACACACAGTGCGGCGTGTACTGTGTGTTTCTGGAAATATCAAATTAAATTCAAAATTAAAGCAAAATCAAGGTGCATAGTATGCACACGTGTGTATACTAGAATTTGCGAAAAATAAGATGTTCTAGTAAGAGAAATTTTCAAGACATTGATATGTTGGCTAAAATCCCGAACACCTAAGTTATTAGGATGTTGTTTAGTTAATTCTTATTCTCGCTAGTACAATATAATTTGTATCTTTCGGTTCCGATACGTTAAGTGCATCACAAACCCTTTTCGAGTCGGAATCGATAATTTGTATATATAGATTTTTTAAATTTTTTTAAAAAAATTGGTAAAATATATAGATTTAGGGCCGCCTAAGCCCAAAAATAAAAAGAATTATCGATTTTATAAAATTCGGGTAGGGAGTGGGCCTCCTAACTCAGTTTTTGCATCATTGCTTCCAACAAACCTTAAACTTCTCTCTCATCCATCTTCAAATATTCACTCCTCAACAGTGTTCGAGATGTTATTTTAACTCCCTCATGCCATATTTATTTTGGGAGGGTAGATCTTATATAATAACAATTCATAATAAATTTATCATAAAAGTATTTTATAGTATATCAAATATTTGATCAAGAGTTTCAAATAAATTGTTGGGAGTATAAAAATTTGGGTCAAAAAAATCAACAATATAAATATTATACTTGATCCCTATTTTTGATACTTCTGAAATTTTTATTATTCTAATCAAAATTTTGATACTTTAAAACAGTTCCATGATTGTTGATGTTCTGCCTAGTGTTGTGCAATACGTCGCAACATGCTCAGTCAACATCAGAATTTGTCCTTTCTCCTTACACTACATCTAATTATTATATGTTATCTTTCAATGTCTAAATATGCAAGTTGAAGACTCAATTCAGTTTCGGTCAAGCGATTGTTGTTTTAGAGTGATGAGTTGAAGACTTAATGGGGCGGTTACAAAGAGAGTGGAGCATAGAGGAAGAAGGTTCTAGATCATGAGAACTGTGATCTAAGAGTGCTTAACATGCAGTACTCATTTTCTATATATCGAAGATGCATGGAAAACACAAATAAGAGCACAACCCGATCGAGTTCACTACAAAGCAAGTCTAGGTTCTAGTTAGGGTTGCTCTTTACGTTGTTTGATAGCTACCTCGCTTCACAACAATGTTGTTCAATAGCTTTCGTGCTTTACAACACAAAACTTTCTTTAGAGTCGTAATTAGCATAGTGATAAGTTAGATATACACTTCATAGATCGTATATAAATAGTATTTTCTCTATTTTGATCTTATTTGTCAGATCTGGCTGTTTATAGTTTGTATCATTATTCAATTTAGTGAAGATTTGTCATGAGGCACTCATACACTATTTATAGTGTATGAAAAGTATTGAATTCTAATTGCAATTTCTGTTTAAGTCTTCCGTTATGTCAATATTGTCTAATTTGTTCCAACATTCCTAACAATATTCAGCTAATATGCACACACTCACACCATTTCAATGATAAATTTATAATGAACAATTTTCATACAAAATTTTATCATTTTGGAAATGTTTTTGAATCTACCAAATTGGTAACAAAATGTGCAAGCTTACATCTATGAAGTGTGAAATTGTAATTTTAGTTGATTCTAATTCTCTAATTCAAGGGATGCTTGGTATAATTCTTCGATGGTGATGATAATAAAGATAAATATATAGTAATTATAGTAGATAGTGAGGGTGAAGTTTATGAAATGATTTCCTTTTTTGGGTCTGCAAGTTCTTATGGGACGAAGGGAGTAATTAATATAAATTTAATTAAAAATAAATAAATACGATTATGATAGAGAGGGTGTGCTCAAGGATAGATCAGGACTTCGCTCGATGTCATGCAATACCGCCAAATCCAGGCTCGCTCGGGTGATTCTGCTTGTTCTTCTGGGCCCGCTCCATTCTTTGGGTCATCCAAATTGCCTAAATCAATTCTCTCCGAAATTTTGTTAGGGTCATCGTTATGGTACAACTTCTTCTACTGGTACATAATGTCCTTGTACCAAGAGTGTGTGACTGTATAGAAGGAAATAAACATTTGTCCGTCCAGTACAGGCTCCATCGACATTGTTTCTGCAATTATAATAAAAAGTAGAATTAATATATTTATTAAAAAATTTAATAAGTTGATTAAATTAGAATTTTATGTATATATATATATGCGTATGTATATATATATATATATTGCACCCGAAACTCGTAAAATTAAAGTACTCCAAATGCTTTTTCATATGTGCATGCCCCCAACAATTAATCAACGCCCTCGGTGATGCACACAGTTTTGATCATATATAGAAGTGAAACCTTCGGCGCTTCGTGGCAAGACATAATGTTGTTTAATAATGAAAAATTATAAAATAATTTAAAAAATAATACTAATTATAAATTAGTTCAGTGCGAAAATACAAAATACACTTTTGTGAATTTTTTTTTTATGTATTTATGCAAATATTTTGAACCAATAAGTAAAAGTCCCTTTAATAATTATATAAAAATATATTTATTTAATAATAATTAACTACTTACATTCCTATTCGAACCAGATGACTGGTCGACCATCGGCGTAGTATATGATGGGATGCCCTCGATCAGAACTTGCAAACGAGCAAGCGGTGGGCAAAGCTCTGAATCTAGCCCTACAGAACATGGCCCTGGTAAGAGGAATGTCACCATCTTATCTAGTCATCTGAATTTAAAAATAAACTAATATAATTAACTAAATAAAATAATTAAGCTAATAATCTAAAATAAAATTTTAGTTTACTACAGTTTAAACATTTTATAAAATTTAGGCAGAATTCCAACTATGTATTCGCTAACTTCTTGCTCTAACATAAAATTCTTAAACCTTTGACTATGGTGAGTTATGTTACGACTCTTGAATGCTATATTCTGCTGGTAGTGGAAAAGGTCGCACACATTAATTTTGAGCCGAATAACTCTTTCTTTTTATGAAATGCATTTTTCAAGCTTTTTTCAAGAGAAAAGAAAGAAATGAGAGGTCTTATCTTCTCCATAATCTTAGTTCTATATGCATCAGGTGCCCCGTACAACTCAAATGTACTTTTAAAAAATTACACAATTTATAACTGAAAAGTCATACGTATTATTAGTACATTTTTTTAATAATAATATGTGTGATTTTTCATTAGTATTTTATGTAACTTTTTAAAAATGAACTTGATTTGCTCGGTGCACAAGAAACTCACTCTTCTTCACACACACACACACACACACACACACACATATATATATATATATATATATATAGTCTATGATGGTAGCTTTTTGTGCCACACTGTACGTCGATCATATATCATGTTTGCAGTGACCACATGATGTTATGGATTTCATTTCCAGCACATATATATGGCCCTACCGGTCTAGGGAACCAAATCAAGACACTCACAATCCCCACACAATTGTTTCTCAGCAAAATCAACTGATTAATAATGTGCATGTCTTTTTTTAATTGTTGTAATTCATCCAACATTATTATTTACTCCCTCCGTTCGTTTATAAGTTGCTCACAATTTTTTGGCACTAATATTAAAAATGGTATAAAAATATTGATATAGTACATGTGATATAATGGGAAAAAGTGAAAAAGTAATGAGAATAGTGTAAAAAGTATTGAAAATAATAATAAAGAAATGAATAATAGTTCCCTAAAAAGGTAAACAAGCAAGAGTGACACTATTTCTCCATATTCTGGACGTCCAGAATAGGACATAATGAGAATTTTTATTTTTAGTGTAGTATCAAATGTCTAATATACTCTTCTGTCAAAAGTAAGATAATTTAAATTTCATATTTAATGTTATTCTCTCTCCACTGTTATTTCCAAGATAATGATTACATGTTTTAATGCTAATCCATTTATTGAATTTTATGTATGTTTTACTAGCATAGAATTATCAAGTGATCAATGTGGGTTTAGAATTTGACTTAGTAATCAAAAACTAAAATTGAGATATTTTAGGTTTGAGAATTATGAATAACTGTTAGTTAAAGAAATATATTCATATTTATCTACAAATAGTTATTTATATATATATATATCTTAATATTTATACATATAATATATGTAGATTGCCGATTAATTATATAAAATTATCTACATATAATTATAATGTTTATATAATATATACATACATACAGTACAATACATTTTAATATTTATATACATAATATACATACAATACAATACATTTTAGTGGTGCTAGCTATTTAGTAGGAAATTAGTTAAATGTGTTGGATATTTTTGTCATTTAATATTTAAGATTTTATTTGTTTTATTTGAATATTGTTGTTGTTTAATTTGTTCATATTTTGAATATGTTTAGTTTATATGAATATATTTATTTGATAACAATAATAATAATAATAATAATAATAATAATAATAATAATAATAATAATAATAATAATAATAATATTAACATATAACACGTAATTTAAATTTTATAACAATAATATATTAATAATAATTTGAATCCTAATATTGTTCTTGAATATTAGTGAGTTATTTTTTTTGGATATCCAATATGCTAATACTGATCTAACAATATTAATTTACAACTACTTAAAAATACAATCAAAGAGATCATGACCATCACTGCTGATTTCCTCGAAACATTATCAATCAAAACTTGTAATGCTCCTAGATATTTCTCCACTACAATTAATCATTAACCCAGTTTAAATTACTAATCTTAACATTTAATTATTTTCGTATAATTATTTAATTTATTTTTTCTCATAGTGAAATATATAATAAATTGAATAATCATGTGTGATGATGAGTAAAAAATATTTTGTGAAAGGATATATTAAAATTTAAGTCCATATTAATTAATAAATTTTTATTAGTTTTTCTATTAATTGGTAGTAGTAGTAGTAGAATAAAACTATTAGTGTTACTAATTACTGTAGATACTAAAAAATATTTTATTGAAATACTGAAATTTGATTTATATTAAAATAGGATAGATAGTGTATGGTCGGAAATTAAATCTTATTCATACACTGCACACATTCATTTAAAAAAAAAACTAAATTACAACCATCAAACCAAGTAAAAGAATCATCCGTATCAGCACAATCATCATCGTCTTCATTAACACCACCATCATTACCACCGCCTGCAATACTGTTTGACTGATCCTCATCATGAGTGCTAGTATCAGATAGGACAATAAGCGGAATTTTCTTCACCTTCACAGCTTCAACAAATATATTGTACACCTTGAGTTGTGGTTCTTCTTCCAGAATAACATCACTCGGAGTTTTTTTTATAGCAATTAAGAAGCAGACGCTTCATCAGCCCCATCATAATAGTCTTGAGTTCCTCATACTGTTTGTTCTTGTGTTCATACGTCGACTTAAAACTTCCTGGAGAGGGTGGAACTTGATCATCACTTTTTTTGTGGAACTTAGTAGGAGTTGTTCTTGCCATATTGGTACGAAAATAGTGAGAATAATTGTTATTGTATGCGGGTATTTATAATGACAATAAAGATGTGTTCTTTCGTTCCATTTACTCTACCGTTTCACATTCCTAATAACCGTTCGTCTTTTGTGAACCCCAATACAAAAAATGATTCCTCTCCCCAAATCCTAATTATGTTTTGTGATCTCCAATGCACAAAACGATTCCTCTCTCCAAATCCTAATTATGAAGACAATAAAGATGTGTTCAGATTCTGGATGTCCAGAATCTATTAATTATAGAATTATAATATTATCCCTAATTATGATTTAACTCCTAGATATACGTAGACTCTTCTTCCCAATAATATCAGTTGTATATTTAATACCTTAATATTCTAAATAATATTGTTGATAGAATTTACTAATGGTGTTCGTTTATGTGGCTGTTATGGTGTATTAAATCTACCAAACAATAATCTTGTGATTTGTGTTCTTAGTGTTCTTGAGAGGGTGATATAGAGAGAGAAAGTGAAGAGTTTAGAGAGAGAAAATGAATGTTGTATTATGATTGGAATCCTTTATAATAGTACAAGAGAGGTCCTATTTATAGGTGTGCGAATGTGAGGTGGCACCTTATGAGCCTATTTGGCTTTCGGTGTTGACGAAGGTCCGTAACCCTCGTTTTAATCCCTCACAATGCTCCCTTTCAATGCCTCATTCTACTACATATACATGTTCTGTTTGTGCACTTGCTAACCGGGCCCTTAAGCTGGGCGAGCTACCTGGCGAGCTACCTAGCGAGCTCCTCTGCCTTGTGTGATTTTTTAGAAGGTGATGTAGTGGAGGACCTCGGCGCGGTCCCCGTGAGGGCGAGCTCCCTCTTGAGAGGGGTAGCTCGCCCGTGGCTTTCTCTCCTCCTGATGCCCCAGCTCTTCGGCCTTGGCCTACTGGGAGCTTGGGCGAGGTCCTTGCCTACCTCACCGAGCTCCCTCGTGTTGGCCCTGGTCGGGGTTGGTAGCTTGGCTCTTACGCAGGTGGGCGACCCTCTTAGCCTTGGGATAATTTCGTGCTTATCCTCAGGTAGTTCGCCTTATCAACATTTGCTCCTCAGCTCGCACACATCATGATTCATCTAATGTGTGGGCGAACTGATTTGTCTCCACGAACGAGGACTCGAGCCTGGGCGAACTACATTTGGGTAGGTACCGAGCTAGTGGGCAAGCTTCATCGTGGCGGTTACTTGGCCGATGTGGTGCGGGAATCAAGGCATCGTGCACGCCTTTTAGGCATAGTTTCCCGCGCCCACTATGGAAATCTTTCAAATTTCTTGCAAAATGGTCCCTGCACTCCTCGAATATTCGACCTCGCCCCCACGCTATAAATAGGCGGAGGTGAGTTCATTCTTCACTTTTCCACTTTCGAATTTTCAGAGCACTTTTCCGGCGAACGACACCTTCGCTTCCGACGAGATTTCTGGCGTTCTCCCTGGTAGAAAACTCAGTTCCTTCTCTTCTTTCATTTCTTTCTTTCAGTTTCTCTAAGTTTTTCGGAAGTTTCGAACGCTTCCGGCAACTCTTTGGATTTTTCGACCATCCCCGTGCCATAACTCCGGCAGCATGAATTTCAAACAACTTGAGAACACCCCTAGCTTCATCCGAATTATGTCAACACAATCGTCAAGTAAGACCCTTTCGAACTGGAATCCTGAGAAGCAGCCAACGGTCGAGAATGAGCATATTCCCCTGATTTCCCGGATAGTGATCGGCTCCAGTTCTGAGGTGGCCTCGGTAGCTCACCCAAACTCCGGCGAGCTCTTTGGCGAGGTCCGCTCTGACTCGGAGGAGGGGGCCTCCAGTGCCGTCTATCGCGAGGTATGGGAGGAAGGCGAGGAGGTCGCCCATGAGGAAAGGGCTACCAGTGGCAACGAAGGGCCCGTCGAGGCTGGCGAGGAGGTCGGCAAGGTAGGCGAGGAAGAGGGCGACCTTGAGGAAGTTACAGTTGAGTGGTTTCATTCCATCGGTTTCCCGGAGCCTCAGCTAATTGAGCACCAGGTTCCCGCCGAGGTTGTTCAGCCCTTTGACTGGGATGAATACGTCGTCGAATATGGGGCGAGTTTTGAACTTCCCGGGCGAGAATATCAGGACGCGGCGAACAAGTCCGATTACAAAGCAATTGATGTTACAAGTATTATCCACAAGTACCAGCTCCCTCATCTTCGTGAGAAGTATCGGATCCCGCTCGACATCTTCCTATACGCCCCGAGGAAGGATGAGCGAGCTGATGCGCCCCCGGCGGGGTTGACGGCCATTAATGTGCACACCCTCGAGGCTGGGCTTACATTGTCCCTGCACCCAATCATTGGCCGATTCCGGCTCGACAATAACCTCGCCATCACCCAGCTCACCCCCAACGCCTGGAGTAGCTTGTTGGCAGCGTTGGCAGTTTTTGGGTTGGAGGGGTACGAAAACCGGCTGACTACCACCGAGCTCAACTAACTTCTTACCGTAACTCGGCAAGTAAACGATGGCAAGGGGTATTACTACCTTAGAGCCCGCCTGGGGGAGAAATTCTTGGGGGTCCTCCCGAACAAGGTCCGCGACTGGAAGCAGTTGTTCTTTTTTATGAGCGGAGACTGGCGAGCTTCGACGAGCTACTCAGGGCGAGGAGAGCGAATCCCAACCCCCGATGAATATGAGGAGGCTAGCAGTAGGTCGCCTACTTGGTGTGTGTGGGTCGAATTATATTTACTAATCTAAATCCCCTTTTTTGTAGGTTTGAAGCACCACAAGTCTATCCGCGGCAAGCCCGAGATATCCCTCGAGTTCGACGTGGTGTGAACCGTCTGCTATCTGAGGAGCCAGGAGGATCGGGAGACCGCCCACCTCACTCAGCATCACTGCCTCAGGCTTGCTGGACTTCACACCTTGCCTCACCACCTTACGGCTGAAGATCCTGAGCTTCCAGGTTTACAACCTTTTGTAGCTCGCCCACTATACTAACACTTCTTCTTTGTTTTGCAGACTGTAGCAGGGTTGTCTTCCCGACTGTTGAGATCCCGGATGCTTATCAGACGGTAGCTCGCCGATTTGAGATGGGTCCTCGCCCTAATAAGCTCGCCCCGCCTTAACTACTCGCACTGGACGCGAGTAAAAAAGCTGAGCTCGCCCAGAAGAAGGGCGAGGTAGGTGGGTCTGAGACCCAGAAGGGGCAAACCAAGGCCCCTGCAAAGATGAAGGCTGCCGAGGTCGCCAGGGCCAGCCGTGGTGGAGGGCGAGGTGGCGCCACACCTGAACGAGGTGCAGGGAAGCGAGGTCTCCATAGAGGTGACGGGACCAGAGTGGGTGATGAGGATCCTCAGAATCGCAAGAGGACCAAGTTCACCGGCTTGCGCGATGAAGACTCCGACCAAGCAGGGTGAGCTTCGGCGAGGTCAGGGCAGGGGGTTCTGCCCAGTCAACGGCCCCACTGGTGCCTCCATCCATGCCGAGGTCGTCGCCGCCGTCTCAGTCTCCCTTCGGGGTTCAAATGAATGATAACACGGTCCTCGGCAGGGCCAGGAGAGAGTCCAGTGAGTAGCTCGCCCCTCACCTTTGTTTTCTCGCATTATTTAGGTTGTTTTCTTTCTCATATTCTAAGTGTTTGAACCTTGCAGCTATGCTTCCATCGCCTACCCCGATAGGCACGAGGCTGTCCACTCCTATGAGAGATCGCGGTCCTTGACCTCGATGAAGAATCTACCTCGCGGACTCGCTTAGAACACTGTCGGTGAGGTGCCGAGGTACTGGTCGACTCCTCAGCTGGCGACCATTGAAAAGTAGAATCTGGTCAAAAACTCTCGGCTTTCCATGCACTATGCAAGTGGGCTCCTGCTCGCCAACCAAAAGGTGATTGACCAGGCGAGCGAACTGGAAGTAAGCCGCCAGGAAAAGAACAAGAGAATGATCGCCATGGCGGAGTCCGTAGATAAGGCCAAAAAATTGGCGAAGCTCGCCGAGGAGAAAGCCGCTGCATCCCTGACTGCCGAGCAGAGCGCCCTCAAGCAACTCGGTGACCTCCAGCGTCAGCTTGCCGGCATCCAGCAGGTTATGGATGCCAAAATGAAGGCCAAGGAGGAGGAGCTCACCGAGAAGCTCGCCCATGAGGTCGGCCAGCATGCCGTGACCAAGAAGGAGCTGGAGCTTCAGCAAGGCTTGGTCAAGAGCACCGACGAGAAGTGCTCGAAGCTAAGGGAGGAGCTTTCGACCAAGGTAAACGAGGTCGCCGAGCTCTGCAACAACGCTTCCTCCTCGGCGGACCTGGTCGCCGCAAGAGCTGAGGCCTCGGATAGGGGCTTCATCCAGTGCTATGCTGAGGTCTTAAGGGCCCTCTGGTGGGCGCGAGCTCATCATGACGACGAGATAAAAGCTGTGGTGGGGGACTTCAAAGATTGCTTGGATAGGGTCCCCTTCCCCGACGACACTGAGCTGGATATTGGCGACCTCCCAGAACTTGGGATTCCTCTCGATTTTGTTCCGGCACGGTTCAAGATCATCAACACTATTTCAGTGCTGGAATTGAATGTTGGCGAAGCGGAGGTCGCCAATGAGGAGGAGCGGACCCCGCCCACCATAGAGCAACTTCAAGAGGCATGCGGGGACGCCATGCTTAACCTCGGCGACTTCGACACCAGTGGTTGCACCGACAACATCACCATCATGCCGAGGTTGTCCCCTCAAGGTCGCCAGGTCGTCGGCGCGGAGAATGCCCCCGAGGCCGCCAACTCTGAGGTACCTACCGGGGTCCCCACTGATGCCGCTGCTGCCTCTGCTCCGACTGCTCAGCAACTTAGCTTTCCTAGCTTAGCTTTCCATTTAATTTTAGCCAAGTTGTAGTAGTTCGCCGGGCTACCTAGCTCGCCCAAAAGGAGCTTCTTTTTGTAACTTTCAGTTTTCTTTTTGTTGGAGTATATGTAGCTCGTCGGGCACGTGTAGCTCGCCCAGAAGGAGTTTTTTGCACTTTAAAGATGGTCAGTTGGCCGACCTTTGTGGCCAGCAACACTACTTATACTTAGGGATTTTTCAGGCATCATTTTTGGCTGGAAAATTCCTCAAGTATTTCTGAATGAAACCCGAGCTTTTTGTTCTAACTCTGTCTACTTACGTTTCTGCGCTTACGTTATAATTTTTTTTATTAGCTCGTTTATATATTTATCGGGTACTTGACTGTTTGTCTTACTCTACTTTTGAGAAGCGAATTGTTCGTTTTACGTCACTTAGGATTACGAATCGTACCTCCGTTTGTGTAGTACATATTCTTGGTCTTATGCCACTTAGGGCCGCGAATTGCTCGCCTTAAACCACTTAGGGTAGCGAGTTGTACTTTGTTTAATTCACATTGGGCAGTTGGGTTTCATGAACCTTGCCTTAGACGTTTTAATCGTCTTTTTCGCGAATTTTTCTAACTTAAGGTAGTCGGTGCTTAGTGACCCTTTAGGAAGGGCACCTTCGCGACCTTGGGCACTTTGGCCTTTGCCTTCGAGCATTTTGATTATAACATTTGGGACCTTGGTCCTTACGCATTACGAGGCTTTGAACACTGGGTGGATTACAGACCTTCGAACCGTGGGCGAACTATGGGAGCTCGCCTAGTTGGCGAGCTGTAGGAGCTAGCATAGTTGGCGAGCTATAGAAGCTCGCATGGCTGACAACTTTTCTGACTTAATAAATTTTCCCAACTTCTCATAGCAGCATAATTTGCATTGGTCGCCATCAATATTTCTGATGTGAACCTTCGTCTAATCTATTACAAAATCTCGACCTATTGATAAAATTTCTTTAAGTGCACGACACTCCAGGTGTATGACGAGGCGTTGCCTTCTGCGCCTTCGAGGTCATAAGTGCCGTTTGGCAAGGCTGTAGTAACCCAGAATGACCCTTCCCAGTTTGACCCGAATACACCCGGTGGGGCCATAAACCTTTTTTTCAGCGCTAGATCCCCAACTTTGAATTTTCGGTCTCAGACCTGGGAATATTAGTACTTTTCTGCTCTAAGCTTGTAGGTGGCGTTCTTCATTTCTGACAAAGCTTTGGTCTCTTCGATCAGATCTTTTTCTACCGCAAAGGCTTCCTTATTCTTTTCTTCGTCAAAACCCACCACCTTCCAAGTCTTGTTCTGAACCTCAACTGGTACTACCGCTTCAGTTCCGAAGGCTAAGGCAAATGGGGTCTCTCCGGTACTGGCTCGGTATGATGTTCTGTAAGACCACAGGACCTCCGGGAGTTCGTCTACCCAGCTACCTTTCTTATCTTCGAGACGGAGCTTCAATGTTGTTTAAATTTGGTTAACCGCCTTGACCTGGCCGTTCGACTGTGGATGGTACGGAGTTGAGTAGTGTTTCTTGATGTTCCACGAACTACAGAAGTCTCTCAACTTTTGGCCGTCGAATTACCTTCCGTTATCGGTGATGATCGATTGTGGAAGTCCGAACCGGCAGATCAGGTTCTTCCATATGAAGCCGATCATCCTTTCTTGTGTTATTATTGTAAGTGCTTCGGCTTCAGCCCACTTAGTGTAGTAGTCTACTGCTACGACAACAAACTTTACACCGCCTCTGCCGGGTGGAAATGGGCCGATCAGGTCGATACCCCATTTTGCAAAAGACCATGGGCTGAAGACCGACTTGAGTTGGTTGGCTGGGGAGTGGATATTAGGTGCGAAGAGTTGAAATTTTCGGTACCTCCGTGCAAAGCTAATGGCATCTTTACGAAGAGTGGGCCAATAGTACCCTTGTCTTATCGTCTTGTATTCCAAGGCTTGCCTCCCAGCGTGACTTCCACAAATTCCTTCGTGAATTTCTTCTAACACCTCGAACCCTTGCTTCTTAGATAGGCATTTGAGCAGAGGTAGAGAGAATCCACGTTTGTAGAGTTGAACATCCAGCAGCGTATATCTGGCAGCTTGCTTCACTAGTCGGTTAGCTTCCCAGGTATCTTTGGGGGTCGTTCCGTCCATTAAATATTTTTGGATCCGAATGCACCAATCTTCGGCATCTTCCTGCCCCTCACTCGAAGTTTGATTTACTTTGTAATCGAACGTCGAGGGGTTCTTTAGTTTGGTGACTACAACCTTCGTGACCTCGGCTTCGCCGTTGCTGGTAGCTAGTCGGGCTAGGGCGTCTGCTTGCGTGTTTTCCAGCCGCGGTATCTGATTGATGTAAACTTGCGTAAACATCGAGAACAGATGTGCGGCTATCCTCTGGTAGGTCATCATCTGCTGATCTTTTGCCTC
Organism: Prunella vulgaris; assembly: GCA_026898435.1. Classification (NCBI taxonomy): domain Eukaryota; kingdom Viridiplantae; phylum Streptophyta; class Magnoliopsida; order Lamiales; family Lamiaceae; genus Prunella; species Prunella vulgaris. The sequence goes on along the minus strand of JAPKLY010000620.1, from coordinate 11,344 downwards.
ATACTCCCCCCGAACTTGGGGATATTATTAGCTGGGAATCTCCGAAAACTTGAAGATTGGTTGCCCCCACAGCTAATGATAACCTAAGTCCGGTTATCAAAGCTTCGTACTCCACCTCATTGTTGGTTGCTCGAAAGTCGAACCGGATTGCGGAGGTGAAGACTTGTCTGTCTGGGCTGATCAGAACTACACCGGCGCCTGCCGCTGTGCCAGTCGATGACCCGTTAACGTAGAGGTGCCACGGAGCTATACGCCCCCTCATCGGATCTTGTGGGAAAGTTAGCTCGACGATAAAGTCGGCGAGCGCTTGTCCCTTGATCGCTGTTCGGGGTGCGTAGGTTATACCGTATTGGCTAACTTCTAGTGACCATTTCAGCAAGCGCCCGGCGGTGTCTGGGCGCTGTAATATTTGACGTAGTGGGAACGTCGTCAGCACCTCTACCGGGTGGTCGAAGAAGTAGGGTCTCAATTTTCTAACACTCATCACAAGTGCATAGGCCAGCTTCTCCGTTGGGGTGCACCGCAACTCAGCTTCATGTAAGACTTGGCTTACATAGTACACTGGTAGGTGTATTTTCGCCTCTTCTCGAACCAAGATAGAGCTAATGGCAACTTCCGACGCAGCGAGGTAGAGGTACAACTTCTCCCCGGGTATCGGCTTTGAAAGGACCTGCTTATCTGCCAGGTATGCTTTGATATCTTCGAAAGGCTCGCTAGCATTCGCTCGTCCACACGAAGTGGTTTTTGAGGTGGAGCTTGTTGGCTTTAGCTACCTCTTTGTACCTTTGTGTGTTTGTCTTGATCGCCTCGAAGAATGGATGATTTCGGTCACCAGACCTGGAGATGAACCTGTTCAAAGCCGCCATACATCCGGTCAGTCTTTGGATTTTCTGTACGGAGTCGGGGATGCCCATCTCAATTATGCATTGGACCTGCGCTGGGTTGACCTATATCCCTCGCTGGCTCACTAGGTGACCGAGGAACTTTCCTGAGTGTACGCCGAAGCTGGTCTTCTTAGGATTTAGCTTCATATTGTAGTGGCATAGTATGTCGAAGGTTTGCTTCAGGTGGTCGAGGTAGTCCTCTTTTCGCAAACTCTTGACAACTATGTCGTCCACGTACACCTCCATGGACTCGCCGATGTGTTGATCGAACATTTTATTCACCAACCTTTGGTAGGTTGCTCCGGTGTTGATAAGTCCGAACGGTATCCGTTCCCAGCAGTACATGTTTTTGTTGGTGTAGAACACCGTATGTTCCTGGTCGTCTGGGTGCAATGCTATCTGGTGATAGCCCGCAAAAGCGTCCATGAATGTCATCATCTAGTGACCCGCAGTGCTATCTACAAGCTGATCAATGTGGGGTAGTGGGAAGTTGTCCTTCGGACATGCTTTGTTCAGGTCCGTGAAGTCGATGCAGAGCCTCCACGTCCCGTTGTGTTTCTTCACCAGGATGGGGTTCACGACCCACTGCGGACATAGGGCTTCCTTGATCAGCTTGTTGTCCAACAACTTCCCCACTTCGACGGTTAGAGCAACGTATTTGTCTGGTCCATATTTCCTTCATTTTTGGTGGACGGGCCTCCTCGCCGGATCTATGTTGAATCGGTGAAATGCATGTTCCAACGGGATCCACGTCATGTCTTCATGGGACCAGGCAAATACGTCCAGGTTGGACATCAAAAATAGCTCCATCCTTGACCTGTACGGTTCGGGTAACTCGGAACCTATGAAAAGTTCTAAGTCCCTTTCCGGGTCCACCGAGAGTGCCGTCAATTCTTCCATGGGGGTGGCTTTTCTTTTCTGGTTTTTCCATCTGGGGTCGCTGATGAACTCATCCCACTCTTCTTGTGACATCTGCGCAGGTTCATGACCTAGGCATGGTTCGAGATCATCAGCTGGGCTTTCAACCTGGACAGGTCCGTCAACTGTCATGACCTCCGGGGTTTCGCCAGCTTGGAGAGGTTCTGCAACCTGGGGAGCTGGATCAACATTCATTCGTGCTGGTTCTTGACCTCCCGCAGGTCCCCTACCCTGGGCTTCCTGGTCTACCTCCATGGGTGCAGGATGTGAGCTTTGCACAGGTCCCTGCACTTGGTTATTATTTTGGGATTCCTCCACTCCCTCCATTGGTGTCGGATGAGTGCCCTGCGCAGGTTCAGGGACTTGGTCGATGTCCATCGTTGATTCCGGTGAGTCGCCTACCTCCATCAACTCAGTTTCTATTGAGATGATGTCTAGGATGTTCGGCTCATCCGCCGAAATCTGGATTTCTTCCTCAAGGACCTGGACCTGAGTCACGGCTTTCTTGGCTCGGCCATCTTTAATTTGGAGTAAACACTCTCGGGCCTTTTTCTGGTCGCCTTTGATGGTTCCGACACCTTTTGGAGTTGGGAATTTTAGACAGTAGTAGTAGGACGAACACGCCACTTTAAATTCATTGATAAACAGGCGGCCAAAGAACCCGTTGTAGGAGGACTGTTGGTCGACAACTAGGAAATCTACTAACCTAGTCAGCCTCCGCTCCGGGTCCTCGGCCGATACAAGTTGGAAGCTCAACCTAATGCTACCTAGGGGGACGGTTACAGCTTCCCCGAACCCCACTATCCTAGAATTGCTAGGTTCTAAATACGACTCAAAATCACCTAAGGCATCCAAGGTGGATTTGAAGAGTATGTTGGTGAAGGCGCTGGTGTCCACAAGTAGCCTGTGAACTCGGACGTTCATGATGTTGGCGGTTATTACCAACGAGTCGTTGTGAGGCGTCAGTACCCCCTCCAGGTCAGCCGAAGAGAATGTTAGTTTGTTAGTGGATTGTGCAGCGGACCTGGAGCTCGAGCCGCCTTCCTGGACCTGGTTTATGGCCCGGATCTCGGCCTTTCTCTTTCTCCTGGAAATGGAGGATCCTCCGTCTTGGAGACTTCCGACAGCTCCAATTTATTCTTCGAGAACCAAGAGTTCTCGAGTGGGCTCCAGGTTTTGTTGAGGTTGGGGAGGTGCCCTCCGTCTGTTTTGAGGACCGCGTTGGCCCGCGTCCTCTTCATCGTCATCAGAGGCTTCCCTCCTCTCGAACATGGGCCTCTTCACCGGTGCCTTTTTCACGAAGTCGGCCAGCTTCCCATCCTTGTAGAATTTCCCAGCCTTTTCGCTGGTGAAGTGGCCGATGGACTGGTGGTAGGCACAATATTTGTTGGGGTTGTGCTGCGCGCGATCCTGGCGAATTCTCCTGGGCTCTTCCAATAGGGCTTTGTCTTTGACCGCGGTAAAGACGTGGTCGACGGAGACTGAGAGGACCTGGTTGAGCTTCTCTTTGAACTCGTCCCCGTCGCCGAAAGCCTTCAAGTTTTGGGGGGCCTTGTATGTGACTCCGGACTTTTTCCAATATGGTTTCCTCTCCTCGGAGGCACCGATCTCTTTCTGGCGGGTCTCCTGCATGGCCACGAACACCCCCGCCTTGTGGTGAAATTCGGTATAAGTGTTCGGACATGCGAGGTGCATTTCCTTCCAGAGGTCGGTCCCCTTTCGGAGTCCGGCCATCACCGCGACGACTTTGGTGTCCTCGCTCACCGGTTCGCCTTCCAGCAGTATCTTGTCAAACCTCTCCAGGTACTGCTGGTCGGTCTCGTTCTCGCCCTGGTGGATGTTGGCGAGGCGGTGCTTCTGGGTAAGGTAGGATCCAAACCCAGAGAAGTGGGCCAAGAACCCCCGCGAGAGTTGGCCGAATGAGTGGATTGACCACGGGGCGAGTGATGAGAACCAGCTTCTCCAGGTAAGTGTAATGTATTAATATTAAATTTATTTATAATATAATATAATTTAAAAATTAAATATTAAAATATAAATAGTTATTATATTTAAATAAAATTTAAAATTGAATTGATTGCTAAAAAGAAATATCATATTTAAAAGATCACAACATAGCAAATAGATGAATAAAATTAAATATTTTTAAATTTGCATTATATTTTATTAGATGTGAAATTTTTCTATATTAATATATAATGTAATGTATTATGGTATTGAATTTTGTGATTTAAATCATTGATTCATTGTTATTTAATTTTTTTATTAAATATATATTTTTATTGATTTAATTTTTAAAATTTTAAATATGAATAACAAATTATAAAATTAATTATACATATATAATAATAAAATAAAAAAATAAATTTTATTAAAGTAAGAAAAGAATATTGTCGTTAAGTTAAAATTTGAGTTTTATAATTGAAGATGATTATGTGAAATTTTGTTGTAAATTGGTGAATTTGGTGGCAAATTTGCTACGGACCATTGGGAATGCCCTCAGCGACTTTTCAAGCATAAGCACGTTTACCTACTCCTCCTATTTGAATGCAACGGCCGAGATCGGAAATGGGGTAACATGACCTATTCCGGCAATGGGCAGCGAGTAACAGTGGTGGGTCTTCTATCGTGGAATGGGTCCGACGTATGCAACTTCTCCGGTGAGAAAAACAGGGCTGTGAATGGCTTCGGATTTCCAGCTTCATCGGTTTCCATGGCAGATTTCGACGAGGCAATTGTGGGTCTTCGCGGCTATTGTGCTGTGCGCTGGGCTGGATGTTGCAGACTCCGGCTAAAGGCGACGAACAGGGGAGGCGACGGGCTGGGCTCTGGTTTCTTCGCGAGTTGAGTCTGGGAGCAGCTGTTCTCGGTGACCGGAACGGCTGTGGAGGCTCGATTTTGGCACGAGGGGCGGCTGTAGGCGGATATGCAGTAGTGGCCTGCAATGGGAAACAGGGGTAATTGGGCTTCTCTCAATTAGCAGTGGCAATGTTTGAGTGGGCGCCATTTATTCCGGTAGTGCGAAGAGGTTGGACTCCGAAAGAGGTTGAGAGAGTTGTGAGGAGGAGAAATGGTCTACATTTCTGTCTTCCTTCCAGCAATTATCAAAAGGTCAAGGTTATATGCACCCACATGTTTTCATAGTACACACACCTTTTAATTATATTAAATTAAAACTTATTCAAATGCATCAAATACCCTCATCTCTCGTAAAAAAAATAGATGCACCCATCTAAAAATTAAGAAAGGGAGAGAGGACTGTGGGTTCGGTGAATTAAGAATGGGATTGGGGAGGAGGGGGATGAGAGGGAAAAACGCATTAAAGATGGTTGTGCACGTCGCATCCTCTTGGCGGTGATGAAGCACTGTGGAGTCACGACTTTAACAGACCTTACCTGAATTACCTCTGGTGCGGCAGCGAGGCAAAAACGGACGGCGAGGAGGTCGGCAGATCTGAGGGGCGATCAAAGAACGCGGGGCGCTGGAACAAGAAGGTCGTGCGCACAGTTCCAAGAAGAAGGAGGCGGCGCACTGGTGCAGATCCACGAATGATGGCGTGTGTTCCCCTTTTGGCATTCAGATCCACAAACGATGGTGACACAACAGCGGCGCTGCTACAGATCCTTCACGAGACAGTTGCGACACACAGTTGAAGGTCTCCAAAATCATGTACGCAGATTGAAACGACGAACAAGGATAAATAGCTTCAATTGATTTCGGCAACACAGGCACGGATGGCGGCAAATGGTGGCCAAATTGACTTTGACGGCGGCACCTTGATTGTGAATCCTAATTTGTCGAAAGTTTGTAATTGGGGATGAACCGTGGAAAATAGGGTGTGGTTAGAGTGGGTGCATCAATTTGGTTAATCCTGTAGAGTATGATGATATAATTATATATTTAAGTGTGTGTACTCCAAATATTTGTCGGTGCATATAACCTGGGCCTTATCAATTTTGGTTTCCAAGAAATGGGCTTCTTGTTTTGGGCCTTTGAATAAATGAATTAAATTGAGAGCCCAATTTTTCTTTTTTTCTTGTATTTTCTTGGTCCATGCCCAATCTCAATTTCTTCTTGATCCACAAAAAATATTAGTATAAATATTGCTTCAAAAATATCAATTTATCTACAAAATAGCAACAAATACCCTTCTCGACAATTAAGCGCAAAATAATCAATTTTAAATATAAAAATGAATGAGATCCTATGAAATTCATCAAATAAAGCACATGAAAAATGAGAAATTCTCACACAAATAAATATATAAATTGTAAAAAAAAATTATATTTTTACAAATTAGAAATATATAACATGCATACATACTTATTAGTTATTTTTGCATGTTATATAACATATGTAACATGCATTTTTACAAAATACCTTTTGCATCAATTGTTGGCATTAATCATCATGGGCATTCGATCTTGTTATGATGTGCCTTAGTGACCCACGAAAATGGAGAATCTTTTAAATGGCTTATTTTAATTGGCTACAAGCAATGAATAATGTTCACCCTACTACCATAATTACAGATCAAGATGAAAGCATCAAGATAGCAATAAGAGAGTTGATGTCCAACATTATCCATAGGTTCTGTATATGACATATTTTGTCTAAGTTGCCACAAAAATTTAGAGGGGTTGAGGACTTCCACAAATGCACTACTGAATTCAAAGGCATTGTGTACGACAGTCTTACCATCCAAACATTTGAGACGAAGTGGACTGAATTTTTGGGAAAATAAAGAGTGGCTGAGAAACTTGTACAATGAAAGAGAAAGTTGGGTTGCAGTTTACTTGCACCACACGTTTTGGGCTAGGATGCTTTCTACACAACGAAGTGGGGGGATGCATGCATACTTTGATGAGTTTGTTCACTCTAGGGGCACTCTCAAACAGTTTATGGAACAATGTGATATTGCTATCGGTAATAAGATTTAGAAGGAATTTTTGGCTGACTTTCAATCCAAGAATAAAGTCATGAAATGCATGACTGAATTTCGTTGGGAGAAGTAATTTCCAAAGATTTTTGACCTTGTGTAAGAAGAAATGAAACGCATATTCTATTGTCATGTTGTTCCACCAACTGAGGGCGAGACACTTGAAGATTTGGGAGATGGTTAAATTGAAAATATAAGTGTTTTGGAGAGAAGCATAATGAATAATTTCTTCCATAAAGAATTCACTTATACGGTTACATGGAGACCGAATGGAGCTTACATTAACTGCAACTGTAAAAGATATGAATTTAAAGGAATATTCTGCTGTCACATTATGCAGGTGTTGTCGCACGAGAACATACAAACTGTGAATGAAAGATATCTTTTACATAGGTGGAGAAAAGATGTGTACAAAAGACATTCTAGCATTTTTGTGCAGGAATTTATCCTCACATATTGAAGAATACAAAACATTTCAAGAGATTGAAAAATACTTTCAGAAGTGTACCGATTTGGCAATGGACAGTGTGGAGAAAATGGAATTTATAAAGGAAAAATGCATTGAGATGAAAAATGAACTTCTATAAATTGGAACCCTCGGAATACTCATAATGTTCGCCTCTCTGTAAGAATTTCACAAGATACAAGAGTTGATGTTGATGGTGCGCCAGTGTTAGATCCGACAATTGCAGTAACAAAAGGAAGGCCTATAGAGAATCATTTTATGTCATGTTTAGAGATATGTGTTAGAGCTCGTAGAGGTTCAAGGGGTCGAGGTTGAGGTTCAAGGGGTGGTAGAGCTCGAGGCACTAGAGGAGGATCAAGGGGTCCAAGAGCACAAGGGATCAATGACAACACATTGCCATTTGACTTGAATGATGATATTTTTGAATCACAAGGGAGTTTTGATTTTTAATTTTATTAGATTACATTTTGTGTAAAAGTATTTATTGAAGTTCAATTCACAATGGATTTTTTTATTGTTTCAAATTTTAATTATAATACTTAGATTTTGTTTTTTTTTAAATTTTATTTCACATCAAATTACTCAAAATAACATAACTTGAACTTTAGTGTTAAACTTATTCAAATTTCACTAGAGGTGAACATGTTACTAGTGAATAACTCTACTATTAGGTTTTATCAATTAATTAGATTATGACACTACCAATCAACCTTTTTTTTTTTTTTTTTTTATTTCACATCAAATTATTCAAAATAACATAACTTGAACTTTGGTGTTTAAACTTATTCAAGTTTCACTAGAGGTGAACATGTTACTAGTGAATAACTCTACTATTAGGTTTTATCGATGAGGCACGCTAATGTGAAACATATCAAAAATTAATTATATTAATTAATTTTGGTAAAAAAAAAGTCGTGGATCTTATTTCTATGGCGGATCTTATTTCTTGGTTGAAATAGCCAATCACTGTGCCTTATCATCTTAGGTAAACTCAAATGTATGTAACCTTTTCATTTTCGTCATTATATTCGCTGCCTTTTCTATTTCTTTCATATATCAAACACTTCTCCTTTCTCAAGGTTCCTCTAAGCGTGTTTCCTAATAATTCTAGGACACAAAGTTGTCGTGTTTTAAATTTAAAATTTTAAAAATTTTGCTCTCAAATTGTGTTACTATATAAATAAATGTGTGTTACTAAAAAGATAAATGTGTGTTACCAAAAAGATAAAATTTGCCTTACTGAAAGATAAATTTTGTATTACTATATAGACAAATGTGTGTACTATATAGGTAAAATGTGTGTTAAAATCAGGTTTAATGTTGTTCTTTTATATAAATTCATTTTTTAGTAAAAAATAACATTTTTTCATACAATCTAATAGAAAAATATGTCTTACTATAAGAAAAAAAATTATTTTTTCATAAACATATATGAAAAAAATTATATTTTCTTATAGTTACATACATTTTGCTCTTGTATTATATGAAAAATTATTTATTATATAAAAATAAATGAATATATATAAAAATAACAACATTTCATAAGATTGTAACACACATTTGCTCCTCAGTTTGTATTACAATATGGGCAAAGACGTGTTACCGTAAGAGAAAATATACTTTTATAAGAATAAATTTATATTTTTTAATCTAATCATCATCCCTTTAAATGTAAGTATATTGATTCATATATACTTGTTTGGATAAAAATTAATAGATTGAGTAAGAAATATAAATTTGATGTGACTCAGAATGACACATATAATTAATGTAATAATTAATATAAACAAATAATATACCTAAATTTAAAGGAACAATGATTAAATTAAAAAATACATATTTATTTTTATAAAAGTACATTTTGTCCTTATAGTAACACACATTTGCCTATATAGTAACACAAATTGGGGAGCAAATGTGTGTTACTCTTAGAGCAAAAATATGTTACTATAATATAAAATGTTGTTCTTGTTACATATATTCATTTATTTTTATAGAATAAATATTTTTTTATACAATAAAGACTAAAATGTGTTTTACTATAAGAATAAATATTAATTTTATAAATATTTAATTGTTCTTATATAAATAATAATTTTTTTCATAACATAACACGTTACAGTAGTAAAAAGTATGTTACTACATGAAAGAATATACCTATATTTTAAATGGATGATGAATAAATTAAGAAATACATATTTATTCTTATAAAAAATACATTTTGTTGTTAAAGTAACACACATGTGTCCGGTAACACAAACTAGGGAGCAAATATATGTGTTACTATTAGAGTAAATGTGTGTTACTCTATGTACAAGTATTATTTTATTTTTATATTCACAAACAAAATAAAATAATTTATTAATAAGTGAATACTAACTCTATAACATTTTTTACTTTAATCGTTTTATTAAAGAAATAGTGAAACAAGAATAAATATGGAAGGCTTGTTATGTGGACATCACATAAATTATTCTTTTTAAAATTAATTTATGACTACGGGGTAAATTATAACTAAGTACATCAAGTCATCAATTCCATTAAAACAAAGAAGAAGGTGTATGAGTTGTTGCAATTCACTGAAGCAAAGAAGAAAGTGGATACGTGATACACATACAGGGGATCCGCGAATTTTTATAACCCGCCCCCTTTTTTTTAGTTTATTTTGGTATACTTCACGCCGTGAAATATTTCATATAAGTTTTTATCTTTATCGATTAAATAGGTTATGATATTACTAATCGACCTTATTTTGTTATTTTTTTTATTTGTTTCATCTCAAATCACTCAAAATAACATAACTTGAATTTTGGTGTTAAACTTATTCAAGTTTCACTAGAGGTGAACATGTTACTAGTGAATAACTCTACTATTACTACTTATTTTTTACATTAAGATTTTCAAGTTTTACAATGAAGATTAGTAATTCAATTAGAATGAATACTAATACCACTATCAATAGGTCACTAGCACTTTATAGTACTAATATTGATACTATTTAAATGTAATGTTGATATTACTTTATATATATTGTAAATGCTCTATCTTATGAACAATTTTAAATATTGATAGTAGAGACTAGAGAGGGTCTCCTATACAATATTGCACGATGCAATATATGCCAAAAAAGGAAAATATTGAAAACTAGCGGGTCAATAGGGTCAAAGTAACAAAATTCACGGATCTTGAACGGGTCGGGTTGGATTTGGACAATTTTCAAATTTCAGGATTTTCGCTTCCAGTTGGTGATACTGTATGAGTAAATTTATGCTACTGTAAGGTTAAATGTGTACTACTATAAGAACAAATGTTATTTTTTTACATATATTTATTTGTTTTTTGTAGAAAACAAACATGTTAATACAATGTAAGATCAATATGTGTATTATTATAAGAAAAAATATTCATTTTTCATAAATATTTATTGATTTTTATAAAAATTATTATTTTTTAAGATGTAGTAGCACACATTTTGTCTTACAGTAGCACACATATGTTCATGTGGTATACATTCTGGAATTTTGATAAAATTAATTTTTTAAGATGTAGTAGCACACATTTTGTCTTACAGTAGCACACATATGTTCATGTGGTATACATTCTGGGAGTGGCGATAGTAACACATGTAAGGTATTATTACATTAACAACATATTATTAAAATAAAATTAATAATAAAATGAAAAATAAATTAAGAAACACATATTATTTCTTGTAAAAATACATATTATTCTTATAGTTACTTTAAAAGTACAAAAAATTAACTTTTTATGATGTAATAGCACACATTTTGTCTTACAGTAGCACAAATATATTCATGTGGTATACATTCTGAAAGTGGCGAGAATTTTCCTTAAAAATTTTAGTGGATCCGCGAATTTTCATCTGGGGATATTGCACGGGTCGGGTATGGTGCAATATTGCATATTAAACTTTGTCTTGGTAGTATAGATATTGATAATTTGAAATATCTTAAATAATATATATACTCTATCTTAAAAAATTTGAAATATATCATGAGGGTGCTGGTGCGTGTGATTGAAAATATTTTAGAGAAGTGTTGTTAAAAATGTCAACAACATAAATGACAATACTACACAGCGGAAGACTTAAACGCACACTTTTGCAAAGGGATATCA